>JANTOQ010167368.1:0-14708 GCA_027564595.1 Bythotiara depressa | reverse complement strand
TATAATAGGAAACAAATATTAATACGCTGTTTTTCCGTACAGCAAATATTTCATAGCAAGTACGCTACAAAAAAATATGTACGTAAGTTATTAATTTGACGTACGCCAACGTACTTAACAGATTTTAATTATTTTGTGCCCTGGATTAATCTAAAATAACTATAAGTAACATGTTTCACAATAGCTTTTGGAATTGATAAATGAAGAGATGTACAGAAAAGTGAATTTCCAATATATTTTCCCAGTATGTAGATGAAAAAGGTATATACAGTAAATACAGTATTTTTCCAGTACCCAAAACATTCCAGTATTTCCAGTATCAGTAGCCACATGGATACAGGAAGCAATCTTAGACAGTCCAATACATATATAGAGAATTTTATTTTTCACTATTCGAATTTCATTGCAGCCATTAGAATTTCATTTTAACCATTATAATTTTCGTTGCAGGCATTAGGAGTTTCATAGAAACAAGCATTTGAATCAAGAATCAAGAAATGAGGAAATCAAAATATATGAAGAGCAATCATAATCAGACCCACACATAAAGTGATTAATATAATACAAAAAATAATAGAAAAGTGGTGGAAAAAAGCAAGAACTATTTCTAAAATAAATAAATAAATAAATAACAAGAAAATGCAAACACCATCATTAGCATTAGAATTTCATTTGTAACCAATATTCTAAAATATATTTTATTACAATATGTTTACTCTGAAATCATATAGTACTCCATGTGGTACTGAAATTTGTTTTATAAGATAGCATGGCAATAGTTAAAGAAAAAACATATCCTTGCTAAATGTTCAGTTCTTTCAAGTTCAAAAGGAACACATGTGCATTATTTTTGTTTGAAGTTAAATTGATACAAAACACCTTTCTTCAATATTAGGAGATAACAAAGAAGCCCTCCTATCTTGAGCATGTGCAATAAGACTAAAGAAACTAAACATTTGTAACCTAAGAGTTTTTATTTTTTTCTTAATTCCTTATTATGACATTATTTCAACAAACATTACTGTGTGATTAAATATAATTAATGACTACTATTCTTGTGGAAAAAAATTATTTCAAGTTCTCAAGGAAGGAGTGCTTTTATCTATGAGACTGGATTAATTAATATTAATGTGATTCCTCGTTAAAAAGCAAGAAAAGTGGAAGTAAATACATCGCTACTTCTACACGTGAACTCCTTCCTTGAGGGATGTAAGAATTTCAAAAAAGTATATCAGGTTTGATTTTTAACATTATGGTCTAAAGACGGACTTCCACTAGGCAGAAAAACCGGCACACTCATTTTGCCTTTTTATTATATGTGTAACTTGACAAAAAGTTGAAAAGCTTTCTACTTTTTTCGCTCGACATTTGCAACTTGTCAATCAGATTTTCTGAAAAAGTAGCCCACTCGTTTTTTTGCACCTAGTGTAAATCCAGCTTAAGTTAAAGAAAGACCAAAAAACAGCAAGTTTACAGTTACAGGTTGAGAGAATTAGTTAAATGATCTGTACTGATGCACAGCTCTCAATGTTTTTTTTTGTAAATAAGCAAATACCTCCATAAAGACATTGCTACTTCTACACGTGGACTCCAATTCTCGAGGGATGTAAGAACTTCAAAAACGATCGGTAAAACAACATTTAATGCACTGATTGTTAATGATGACGCCCATCTTTTCAAAATAGTATGAAATGAATTTCCTTTTCTGGATAGGGCCTAAAATAACACCATATAAAATAATGAAATAAAATTTATATCAGAATCTTATAAGGTCGTGAAGCATGAAAAACTGTTTGTATTGACAGTATGTATAAATTATTATTGGTAAATTAAATAGATTAATTAAATCGCGTTTTATCAGATCCTGACACATGAAAAACAACTACAAGAAATACTACCAGAAGTTTATTTTTTTTCAACTAAATCAAATGTTTTTTATCTGGTAAATTTAATTTAACACAAATTTAACCTATAAAATCTAGTTCATTTTGTTAATTTTTCTGGTAGTATTATTCATTACCAAATTGTATACCCAAAATAATGTAGTTAATCCTATCGTGCCTGGTGACCCTGGGAATTATTCAGATCTATATTAATTTCTTTGTTATTTTGCTTTCTCCAGGCATGTTACGATTGGAAATATAAGGAAAATTAAAGTTTATAAAAATTGATAAGTCCCCCTGATCTTTCATAAAATTTATAGGGGTTACTATTTGGAGATTTACAATAGGTAGGAGGTGTATTCAGGAATTATAAAATATTAATGAATTACTAAGTCTGATACTCACCCACATGTTCTCTGGTGGCCAAATAAATTTTTGCTATAATTCTTCTAATGTGCACATATAAGTATTTTTTAATGAGCTCACCATTTACTGCAAATCCAAATATATACAGATAGGTTCAGAATATTTTATACTATATCACCTTCTTGTTTAGTGTATGTTTACAAGTATCCGATCTTCCAGGGTGAACACAGAAACGGAAATATCAACTTCAGAAGTTAAAACTCTCAAATTCCACTACAAGTATTTACATACTAATAACATGTCATTAAAAACATGTTTCAATCACAGAAATTGTTGAAAACTGTTTTCAAGATTTTTGTTTTTTTTATAGGAATTTTCCATGAGATTGCTTCATTTTCAGGGAATTGCCTAGTTCTGAAAATTGATATTCAGGAATTTCAAGGAGTTGCATTTCCTCCAATTTCTTCCAAATGCACAAAGTAAATATATTTACATAATTGTCAATTAAACTTACTGGATCCGTGGACACACGAACAGCTTTTATTATAGCATATACAGATCCAGCTAGCAGTCCCATTACAACTATCGTGACAATCAAGCGTACAAAATAAATTTTGAAACGGTCACACTTTGTCCGACTCTTTATTATCTCCAATCGTTTCTCCTCAGCAAGCTCAGCCTAATAGAAAATTATGATCATAATTTACAAAAATGCTTTCGCAGCCAGTTATAAGTCCATAATTGAAATGGATAATAGAGTTTTCATTGTTAAATCAATATTTGGTTGAAAATGCCAGTTTATTCGACGTTTGAGCAGCGTAAATTCCATAATATTATAAATACAATCAGAACTTAAAATAGCAAGATACTTGTTATTACATAACAGTGCTTTAAACACTTCACATAAATCTGTTATAAAAAATTGCCATTCAGCTGTGAGGCTGCCACAAGATAATAGAATGGAACTCTTCAGTTGGTAAAGGGCTTCCACAAGATAATAGCAATTTTTTCAAAACCTAGACATATTTATGTGCCACTGATAATTGCATGGAAGGAAAGACAGACACCATTACTACACAGCACCATGCAAGATCACATTGAATAGTTGTTCTATTGATCCAATTGATTATAAAGTTTCCATGATCATGGTTAATAATAATTTATATGATTAGTAATAATTTATAATATTGTTATAAAAAGTTACTGCTTCATGGATAATTAAACATATTACTTGCAGCTTTAGCTTCACAATTCTTTCTTTGTTCTTCCTTCCTGGTTTATTTAAGTATTACAAAATATTATTTTAAAATTTTTTCTCTTGCCTAGCCAAAGGAAAATATTACTGATTGACCAACTGTAGTATTTTTACATAGCATTTTTTTATCTGACTGAAGAACAACCTTTCAAGTGGTCTTCTTGTATTATGATTTCCACATATAAAATTTGGTAGTGGTTGTCACATTCTTTGCATGCCTTTCAAATGCAATTGCAGTCACAAGGGAAATGTTTGAAGTGTTTGTATCATGGTTGCATTGATAAAATAACCAAACAACACAAAAAATAAAAAAGTAAATAACTTAAAGAGATTAGACAGTAACCAGCAAATTCATTGCTATAAAAAAATTAGTTTCTGCTTTTACCTCAAAGTCTTTAAAAATGCAGTTACATTTTAACACAACAGCTTTCTCATTCGTGATACAGTAGTCCCAGCTGGCAAACACTTTGTTGCAGTATGAGTAGAAGAAGCCACCGCTCTCTATGATACTTTCAGTGAAGCCTTGCGCTAAACTAAAAACAAGGACATTAATATTATCATACTTTCTGATTTTGAAAGCATTTTGAACTTACCATTGGACTTTACATGGTTTGATGATATTATATATTCTACTGGGGGTTATGTGGAATATACATTAATTAAAAGGACTGTGAGAGGCAACCTTTAGACTCCTTTTTCATTAATTGTTACTCTAACAAGCTTGAGCCCCTGATTTGAGAATCATTTGCATCCAATACTATTTATAATGTTGCATGTTGGTCCTTTAATATAGTGTCCTGGCAAAGGTATAAAATTATTGGTCATGTCTTTGCTATTTTGCTTTTTCCAGGGGAATATAAAATAAATTTAGTAAAAGCTCATATAAAATTAGGATCATACATCATAAAAAAATGTTTTATTTCCTATGGTAAGTTTAATATAACCAGGAGGTATGCTTATGCATTAAAGGGCTAAGAAGAGAGAGGCATCTAATACCAGGTTTCATTTTAGTATCACTTGGTAAGGTTTAAACCCACAACCTAGAGAATAACACTCCAACCACTCTTAATGCTAAAAATACAGCCCTTTTAAACATTTCTCAAATCTGTATTACACAAAATGACAAAATGTGTGTCCTGTGGTGTGTTAAAATAAAAAATGTTGACACATATATAAGTTTGATTACAACAAAATTATTCATTTATGCTTAGTATATTCATATTAATGGTAATTTACCACCACAGGTAAAAAGGATAACAGTCTTACTTTTTCACCATAAGAAACAAACTAATGATAAAGTATGAACCACCAACAAGCATATAAGCAAGCGGCATGTCATATCGTAGACCATCGTCTCCAACAACAATACTGCCATGATAGTTACTGTAAACCATTATCGTTGTATTGATATAGCCCTAGAGAAAGATAAATAATTTTAAAATGATATATATATATAAATATATATATACAGTAAAATGTAAATGGATGTGTGTGATTTATATACAGCAGTAAAAACACATGTTATCTAAGCTTTCAAGTTTCACAAGTCTTCGTCATACTATATTCACAACATGCTACAATCATTTACGTTAAAAAAATGCATTCCAAATATATTATACAGTACCTGTCCTGTAAAGAAATCCAGGATATGACTTGAAGCTGAACGGTTCTTGTAAAAGTCTTTGTCAACAGCTGGACAAGTGAACGTGCTATTGCTGATGGTGGCATTTGAAACAGTTCCAGTAGTTTTAACGTCTATTAGATGACCGTACTCAATAATAATTTGTGGGATGACAACAAAACAAAACTCTACCATGAAAATCATTATGTTTAAGAAGAGAAGTGATTTTAAGAATAGGAAATATGACAGGACACCATTTCCAAAGTTACCTAAGAAGAGAATTGTAAACATAATATTATTCAATTGTATTCGTTGTAGTTTCTATCAACCTTTCACAGTGAAATGGTAGACCAAGTATACCGGCTTTATTTTTCAATGAAGCATTCAAATCTGCTGTCGGTTATGGCAGAAACAGAAAAATTATTCAAAATGGTAGCCTTTGACCGTGAAAAATATTGGAGGGGTAAAGATTACCTATAGACAAAGTCTTCTTATTTTTCTAGATTTCAAAACGCCATAAAATTACTTCCAGTACAGATACGCTTTTTGCAACTTTACATGCTGGCTTATTTTTCGACGATGAATTCAAACCTGCTGTCAGTTTCAACATGACAGAAACAGAAAAATTATTCAAAATGGTAGCCTCTTAAGCATGATAGGTGTATTATCAGTGATGGTGCATTTAAGCAAGAGATGTCAATTATCAGTGATGGTGCATTTAAGCAAGAGATGTCAATTTAGGATCCAACCTTGAAATCGTTTTGTTGCATGTCTATCTAAGTAAAACCACCATGTTACAGGTGAAACAGTTATGGAAGGACCACTTTGTGATCGAGGCAGCACATCACCATAGATACTATACTAAGCTACTAAAGTTGGCACTGTTATTACTTTTAATTTGCAGCTCAGTATGATATTTCACCAGGAGATTTTATTATCTAAAGCTTTCAAAACTTCAATTAATAATAGCATGAGTGTTAACTACATAAGACTTCACTTCTGTGGTATTATTTTGCAAGGATACTGATTAAATTGTAATCATCTCACTTTGCAATTTTTATTTTTTATTTTTATTTTTTTATATTTAATTTTTATTTTTATTTTATTTATTTATATACCATGTAATTATTGAGCTTTAACTGCTTTTGCTGCTGTGATCATGAGGCATGTTACAATGTCTCTTCAGATGGATATACATAGATGCTGACCTAGGAATTTTGTTGACTGATGCAATATGTGAGTGGACTAAGGTTCAAATTACACATGGTACAATGTTTGAAGTGAGTGATGATGTATTTAAGGAAAACCTTTAGGAAATGTTGCATATTTGGTGGTCAACATGTCCTCAATTGACCAAATTGATTTATTATATTTGATTTTAGATTTATATTGATGAGTTTAAATTTATTTATCTATAAAATGAATAGAAATACATATAATGAAATGGTAATTATAAGTTGTTTGACTTTAAAATATTGACTACAACCATGAGCTGCCATGTTGATCATATTTCATCTTGAAAGTTACCACACACAAACAAATGTTTATCTCTCTGAAGACTATGCTCATAATACTTGCATTAAACCATTTCAATCAATTCCATGTTGCTTAATAACCTTCCTTCAATAATCTTTATTATTATTATTATTATTATTATTATTATTATTATTATTATTATTTATTAAGTTGAACAGGCATGATGCTGATAATTTCTATCTCATCTAGGTTACTTTCATCTGAATTAGCTCCCTGAATATGTATGTAATTTAATAACTTATTGAAGGTATCACAATTTTATATGAAATATTTCAACATAAAAATTATTATTACCTACTATTAAAAGGCTTTTATCTAGCCCCGCCCCCCCCCCCCCCCAAAGTGCTTATCTGAATTTCCTGGGAAAAGTTCATTGATATGATTGATTAAATATGAAATATGACCACAGAATTGCCCTTTTGTCCTACCTGACCCTGGCTCATGATTTTAAATTATCTGCAGTAAAAGTCCATGTTTTATGAATCAGTTTCTTTCTTCCTTTCTTTCTTTCTTTTTGTAATTAACCATTTCATTTTTTAGAAACCATTAGGTGATTAACCTAATGTAGGAAGCACAGTGGTGATTGATTGCCACGAGTTGTGATGTGAAAATCTGGATTATTAAATGCACTTGGCCTATAATTGCATAATCAAGGCAATGCATGTTATGTTATACATGTGACCAACCTGAAACCTGTGCTGGTACTGGCAGGTAATTATTTAAAACAAATCTCTGCATGGGCAATAATTACCAATAATGGCCAATAATTACATTCAAGGTAGAACAGTTTTATTGTGTAAGAAACCTTACTTTGTGGCACATAAAATTCATAAATCGTGGTAAAACATTTTTTAACGTAAGAAATCTTCATTCGTAGAACACATATCGTGGTAAAACCATGTTTTAATGTACAAATTCTTCATTCCTATCATATAAAATCATGGTAGAACAGTTTTATTGTGTAAGAAACCTTACTTTGCATGCATAGCATGCAAAATTGCCGAAAACCACCATGTTTTAACATAAGAAATCTTCTTTCGTGTCACGTAAAATTGCAGTAAAACAAATTTAACGTAAGAAAACTTAGTTTGTACACTTAAAATCACAGAAGAAAAAACGTATTTTTATAATAAAAAACATTTTAAAATAATAAAATACACTTACTGTCACAAATATCTGATGGCCATTGAGGCAGATGAAGTAATTGTCGTACGGAAGAATAGAGTTGTAGAATATAATTATCTTTATGAACATTTGTTGTTGTTTTTATAGTGACGTGAAGTTTTTCAAATTTCTGATTTTTTTCTCCTTAGCCAGACAACCAGTTTATCTGAAAAGGTCAAAGTTGAAGCTATTCTCACAGGACACAATGTAGCACTTCTGTGCATAACATGTGATACCTTAGTTAATATAAAGAAAGCATGCTTACTTAGCATAATTACCTCACAACATCTCCACTGTTGCTTTTTGGTGAAGATTAATGTTATTCTAAAGATAAACCTTCCATGCCGTAATGTTTATTTTACAATCATCATAAATTGAATATTTTATACTTAGAAGTTCCAGCTGGCATTTTGATTAAATACCTGTTAGTTATTTTTTAAGAGAAGACATTTATTCTCCGGAATGACGAAAGAACAACTCTATGTAAACTACCTCATGCTTACTTAACATAATTACCTCATAACATCTCTGCTGTTGCTTTTTGGCAAATATATTTTTTGTAACCAGCACGTAGAAAGTAAGAAACTTCTGGCTTCAACTTTAAAAAGCTATTTAAATGAGATTAACTTCTATTTATATATTTTATTATTCCAAAGATGTGTATTGGGTGTAATAGAACCATGTAATACATCTTTTTTTCACATCAAGCAATCGAATTTCTGTCTTGTACTTCTGGGAATTTTTAGAGAAAGAAAATATATGCTAAAAGAGCACGAAATTCTGAAAGATATTGTGTAAAAATACGCTATGTGAAAATATGATTTTTTAAGCTAGAAAATCATAGTAGCTGCAGTAAAAACTCGTGATGGCTTTTTTAAACTTGAAAATCACAGTAGTGGCCATAAAAACTCACTCATAACAGCTATTTAAGCAAGAAAATTATAGTAGCTGTGGTAAAAGGTCATTTGGGATAACTTTATTAAGCTAGAAAATTGTAGTAACAGGCATCGTAGCAGCCATAAAATCTCACTCACAGCAGCTAGTTTAAGCCATAAAATTGTAGTAACAAACAAAAAAAATGTCCCTGTTTGTGATACCTTTTTTTAAGCTTGGCATCTAGACAATCTGTTTGTTTTTTGAATAAGAATGTAGTTCATGGAATTTTATAATACACAGCTGGTGTTTCTTTATATAAATGAGATGTTTCTCTGAGGAAGTAAAAAATGTTTCTATTGTTTCAATGCGAGTAACGATGATCTTTTCTTCTAACATTATTCTCTGCCTCTTTTCCAACTTAAAACCTTTTTAGCTTGGTACAATTAAGGAAATACAGCTCATGTATTATATAAAATAATCAAACATTTATTTATGTATTCTGTAAGCATGATATCCATCACACATGATAAATGAACATGGCATGTGCTAGGGCATGTGAGAGCGATCGCACACCATTCATGGCCAAGACTAAATCAAGTTCCATACGAACTGTAAGGCACAGTTTTGTTGTTACTGTGGGGGAGAGTAAACATGATGACATTGTCAATGAATGTGGCCTCTCCCTAGGAGATGATTGCATTTTGATAACAATACCTTGATCTTACAAACCTTAAACCTATTTTATTTTCAAAAAAGTTTCTGTTGAGGAGAGGGAACATGACGAGTGTGGTCAATAATTATATTTTGATCTTACCAAGTGATCATATGGGAATTAGATGATACATTTCTGAACACCTTCTGCAGAGAAATATGAATGAAATGATGCAAACAAAAGATGTGTTCGACAATTAAATGTTGGTGAAAATGCTTTTAATTAAGGCAAATTACTATTTAACCCTTAGAACCCGGAAGACGACTTTACGCATCTTTATGGCCCATTCCATTAAAGTGCTTAACATCTCTGGAACTGGAGAGGCTCAGGGAATAGGGATTAGCCCATCAAAATCTACATTAAATTCTGCATCTGCTAGTGTTTATTATTTGATGCCATTAAAGTACAATGAATCACTGCTGTGCAGCAGTTCGATGCCATGAAACTGGTGAAATATTTTCCATTTTTAATAAGGGGTTAATTTAGCATTTCACAAGGAAAATATTTTTCCTTAGATACATTATTGTTTTCTATTCAATTTTAATTCCAGGCGAAACAATTTTGTTGAACTCTTTTCAACTTTTAAAAATTGTTTTGAGCAAACACAAATTAGAAAATAAAACAATACCTTGTGATGGCAATGTATTGATGTCTTATCTTACAGAGTTTCCATGATTCACTGTAACTACAAGGTACATTTTCTGAAAAAGCCCCTATGAAGTGGACATCATGACATTACCAAAGAGCATGACCGATAATTACATTTTCAAGTCACTGCCTTAATGTGTTATCTTAACAAGTTTTCAGGCTTCATGGTAACTGTATGGTACATTTCTGAAAAAACTTATGTGGAGGAGAGTGAAGTTATAATATTGCCATAGGGTATTGTTACATGGTATTGTTATATTTTGATGATGATGCCTTAATATCTTATTTTTTACCAAGTTTTCAGTTTTCACATTCGTAATGTACATTTCTGCAAACATGGAACAGTAATTGAATTACATTGTATGGGTGAACATGGAACATTTGACTAACATTGATAACTTTAGGAGACGACAGCAAGACACACACGGAAACAAAACATTGATGTGCCCTAAAGAGAGATTGATCAGCAATGACAACCATGTGATCAATACTGTAGTGCAGATTACTAACCTTCAACTTCCTTCAGGGGACCTCTCCATAACTCAAGCGTAGAAAAAAACTCTCCACTTTGAACTCTAAACAGTTTCCAAGCCTACAGTATAAGAAAGGGAATATTTAATATTTGTACAATTGTCGAAAAATAATTATGGCCTAAAAATGAAATACTTCCTACTCATAATTGGATAAAAACTTCACACATGAAATATAATAATTTAGCTCTATCTGTCGTGATTATAGCATATATATACCTCTTCAGGTAAAAATAAGTTCCAGGGCTATAAATCATATTCCTCCGCTTGATTGGTGCACACTATTAGTTGTGTTTGTTAAATGTTATGGTCAAATACTTGTCTTGAAAATATATTCATTCTAATGTATGTGTGTATAAACATGCTAACATTTTAGGTGTTTTTCAGTACATTTAAATATGCAGTACACAAATAGGCATGATGTATTATATCATTGCATTTTTCTCTGTCTTTAATTTTTCACTGAACATCATTATTAATAGTTTCAAAAATTATACAATTGTATACTGTAACGGGGATTGGCATAGGTGGGGGAGATTGTGTTTAAATGCATGACACAATTTATATACTCACTTGAAGCATGGAACAACCTTTAAGGGTCAATAGCAAATGACAAGATTTTGCAGATTTAATAATTATAATAACTTTGGCATGGTCTCTGTGGATGTGAAGAAATCTTACTGAAATGCATTAGCTGTTACAGATATAATGGCATACATTTGTAATCATGTTACTTAGAGCCTAGATTGCTGAATAGATGTGGTTTGATCCTGATTGTATAGATGACAGTTTCACTTTAGAGTTGTCTGTTTGAGTGGAAGTTCATTCTTGACTTGCAGAACAGATTAGAAACTTCAATAGTTCAAATGGGAGCTTTAGTTGCAACTAGGACTTCCATTGTAAGACCCCATTTATAACAGTATGTTAGTTACTGAAGAGGCTATCCTGGGTAACAAAAACCTATAAATAAATTAAGTAAATAAAAATATGAATAAAATAAATAAATAAATAAATAAATATATAAATACATGTTTATAATCATAGATTTCATTTTTCTATTTTATTCTAAAAGTTCCAGAATGTACCTATGTATTTTAAGACCATTGTAATGTTGATCATAATCACAAACATATGAGTTCAAGTCCTATCATAAATAAACACAGCCCTCTAAATCTAAGACAATTTAGTGTACCAGGTAAGTGCATTTCTAAACTAGACATTAGGTGGGCAAACGTTTGCTGACCTATATGAATATTTAGGTCATCCTGATTGGCATCTGCACTCGGTAAAAAGAACTTAAAGGTCTTGCATACAACACTTAAATGCACTATGCCATGAGTGAATTTTTTTAATATTAAAACATGGTTTTACTTTTACTATTCTGTGTTGGAAATGAAGAATTCTGATATTAAAACATTACCTCGATTGATCAGCAGGATACATCACAATTCTTCTGAGAGAAATTGAAAGTGGAGTAAAATGGGATGGCTTAATAAGATCAGTATCATCAGCTGATAAGCTGTATTGTGACTGTAAACATGACTTTTAAATTTGCAAAGATGTTGCCCTCAACACTGTGCTGTGAAAGGAGTCAAACTCATAACCTTTGGATCTTGAGTCAAAGTTGCTACCAATGTATTATACAGTAGCTTCAAGTTATAGAAATCTGTTCACAAGTGTTTCATCCAGTTTTTAGAGCACAAGATATGTAACATTTAATTTTTAGAGCACAAGATATGTAAAGTGTAAAATTAAAATCATTTAATAATTCTATAATACCTAAAGTCACTCTGGATATAATGGCTAACATGGACAACATATATGCACAGTTGGCATTTATACTCAGTATGATATTTATGAAAAATGAATTTAGAAAAGTGACCTTTATACATAGAGGATGTTTTAATATAATAATTAGTAGGAAAATATATACATTTATAAAATATGCACATTAAATATTAAATAATTTCTCAGCACTACAAGAAAAGTAAACTTGAAAATATTTTACCATGGCTGTGCGAAGTTGGAAGTTTTTCCAGCATGACAATCTATGTCGCCTTCCTCGAGCTGATTTTCTTCTCGTTTCTTGAATTCTCCTAATAGTTTCAAATAAAAGAAACTATTTAAACAGTAGTGAAAAGAAATGTTACTATTAAGAAAAACTTTTGTTGGCAGGTGGTTACTGATGTGAAAGTTACTTTTTCATGTTATGCTATTTGCATCTTTTTTTGTCTTCAACTATCGAAGGCAATGGCCTAAAAATGTTCAAATACGCACTCAAATTGGGAGGTCCGAATGAAAGATGTTCCCATTTTACAATTTTTAATTGTCAAAAGTGTCATTTTTTAGGAAAAATGCCCTTTGATGCTAGAACATGCCCTGATCTCGTGGTTTAATATATTAATATTTATATTAATATATTATACGATATATGGTATAATACATTTTCATGTTTAGAATATAATATTCGATCTAAGTAAGTACAAATAAATAATTTCTTCACAACACTACAGTGTGTTGTTACAGTGTAAGCTCTGTACACCATCCTCAAAAGTTTATTAATGATTAAATATTAGATTTTTGATAGTGTTATCAAAAATGTAATTTGTATTGGCAATTAGTTTGCTAAACATTATAGTAGGATGTGTTCAATACCAATGTAATTTTTGTGGGGGTTGATATTCAAACAAAAATGATTCAATTTCGATTTTCAATTTTATTATGTTTTCCAATGTCTTAACCTATCAAGTAACTATGGGTAAGACAAATAGAAAATGTATTGTTACCAATTGCAACCTAGTGAGTTAGCATTTACTATACACAACGTTGAAGGTTTGGATGCTTTTCTACACAGTACTTTTCCTTTGGTGGATTTGAGGACCTATTTACAAAAGTATAAGTAAAAAACCAGTTAAAGGAGAAGTTCGGTCAAAAATGAAACTATTCAGGATTAAAGAGCTTGAAAAGTGAGGAACACAACGTTTTAAATTTTTGAAAAAGCTCTTTCCATTCCTGAGATATTAAATGCTAAAGTTGGCACATTTGTAGCATTTTTTTCTCTTAGCAACAATTCTAAGTATAACATTTTAGGACGAATAGCACTAATGTCAACTATGATGTCATGTGTGGCCAAGAAAAACTGCTAACAAAATTTCTTTTTTAATAACTTTGCAACCACTTGACAAAAAGTTATGAAACATTTTACATTGGTAGAGGTTATCAAGAGGAGTCGGTATTGCAAATGTGAAATTCATTGTGACGTCACAACACTACTTTTAGACCTCCTGAGATTTTTGTTGACAAATAACTCTTTGTTTAATAAGTTAAAAACCAAATGACTGATATTCACCAAAATCTATGCAATGATAGGGAAGTCAGAATAAAAAATTAAAGGGTATTTTGTGATGTTTCTGTCTTGTTTGACATAACAATTTATACCAAGTAGAATTTTCTGGCTTACCAAGTTCCAAAATATTTCATGGTTAAGCTTGATAGATTGTTTTCATTATAAATAAAATATGAAATTTCCTGGCTTACTGGTGTTAATTTTACAGGTGCTGGTACTGGGTAGAAAATCCTGGCTTACCACAAATCTGCTTTACTCAGTCAAAGACCTGTAGTTAGAGAAGGATAGTGGTTACTTGTGTTTTATCAATGTACTTTTTGTCTAAAAGGGCTATTTTTCCTTACTAGGTGAGAAAATCCGGCTTACCTTTGTTAGACTGATAGTTTTTCTGGTTTACTCTATATATTTTTAAATATTGGTTATATTGTTTGCAGGGTAAATTATTTTAGCATAAGTTAAGAAGCAAACAAAAATACTATATATATATATATATATTGTTAAATGTGAATGGACATAATCTTTAGTAGTAGTGGTGGTGAATGATGCTATGAATTTACTACTGTGCATACTTCCAATTATACTAATATTGTGTTATCAAAGAGATTGATGAAAAACACCTAGAAATAACTAGAGCAAATGCAAAGCTTAAAATGTACAAGACTGTGGATGGTTCTAGTTGTTTTCAGATAATAGAGAGGTTAAGCAACCGAGATTCTACGACGACGACGACGTAGTACAGGAGCTTTGGAATCCTCGGTTGTGTAGGATATT
>JANTOQ010167257.1:0-14709 GCA_027564595.1 Bythotiara depressa | reverse complement strand
TCTGAAAAGTAGAAGGTTGTGGCTACTACCATGCAAAATTATACGTTCGTAGCACCTTCAGTTCAAATTTTAAGGTAGGGGGTAATTTTACCCCCACCCCCAACCTTTTAACGTCCATCAAATAGCTCAACCGAAATAGGGTTAATCCAAATCCAGGCTTTCATTTTTGCAATAAGGAGGTCACGAGGAAGGAAATCAAAAGCCTTTGGCAGAACCATCAATACTGCTCCCACCTTGTCTGATTTTGAAAGACAGTTTTGCCAGGTTCGCAACATATGCAAAAGAGCATATTGCGAACTATAATTGTTTCTTAACCCGCAAAGGTATTTAGACAAAATTTGGTTTGAAAGTTTGTTATTTGATTGGCAATAAGTTTTTCAAATTCCTTTTGAAATAGTGAGAAGCAAACTAATGGGTCTATAATTTCCGTTGATTGTGGCACTCTACATTTTATGGACTGGAAAGATGTCAGCCAGCTTTAGCTCATCGGGAAAAGTGCATGATCAACAGCATCATTAAAACACACTGTAAATATAGGTGTACATTCACGAATAGCTAGTTTTAAAGTCTTAATTGGAATAGAACCACTGACCTTTTTAGAAACATCCAAATCCTTGATAAATTGTGCCATTTCACTTTCAAAAACATAAACCAAATTAAAATGGGTTACTGTTTTAAATTTGTTTTTTATAGTTGTACCGTTTTCAGATTTATAACACGTTTTATGACTCATGTGATTATAAAGGTTGTTTAGTTTCAAAAATGTGTTTAATTCTGGATCGATTGGTTCTGTATTAAAATCACCAGCTATTATGATGTTCTCGTAAGTTCTTGAATAAAAATCAAGTCCTTCAGATAAATTAGAAAGAAAGTAAGAACTATTTTGTCTCCGTGGTCTATAAATACTAAAGATAATCTATTTTTGTTCTTTAAGGTTTATCTCAACAGGAAAAACTTGCATATGTTCGTTAAGTTTGTAGTTAGTTAATTTACGAGATTTAATATTAATTTTAATGTAAGTTAATAGACCTCCACTTTGGCTTGTTACATCAAGTCTGAAAGGTATTTGGTAGCCTTTCAAAATAAATATCTTTAATTAGTTTGGTATAGTTGTAAGAAATTCCTTGCTCGTCATGCAACAGTGATACCGTCGCGTTGAATGTTGTATTAAAAGAACATTTTCCTCTCTTAAAACGTTCACCTCTTTACTCAATAATTTTATTATGTCATCCTTGCATTATGTACCGAAATTCGTTTTCACTCCCTCTACCAAATACAGGACTGTCTCCGGAAGTAAAGGGGTAGGGTAGTAAGTTTTGCTATTAGCGGAATTCCAAATTTGTTTAGTATGCGTTATAATACATTATATATCACGTGCTGAATACTATTATTTTGGTAAATATGGCGCGTTGTTCCAAATATTATAACCTGATTTGAACAAGTTAGAAAATAACTATCATGTAGTAACGTGTAACCAAAGAAACCAGCTAACTTTCGTCACCGGCTTCTTGTCTCTGTTTGATATTTATTTTGCGTGATATGTTAGTTAGTTCTGAACGGCTTCAGAGTTATATCCATTACATAGATACGATGATGAATCGCCGAGATTAAAATGTGAAAACCGATCGAAGTTGTTTTATACACCTATCGGGCTTAAGAGGTTGCCATTTTGAATACCTTTTCTGTTTCTGCCACGTTAAAAACGTCAGCAGATTTGAATTCCTGGTCGAAAAATAAGTCAGCATGCAAAGTATAATAATAATCTCCTGCAAACCCATACCAATTAGGGTTTATGTTGTAGAAATTGAAAATATATTGTATTTTGCCCAGAATTTAGATTAGTACTCAAAAAGAAAAGAAAACAAAGTTAAGTTTCAATTCTTAATATGCCGGAAATGAATGAAATTATTACCCATTTATGTTCAAGCAGGGGGTTAATTATTGTAAATATTAGGGAAAGTAAATTTGTTAAAAGCTGATATGACCCCCTGTGTTCTCATATTATTGTAAAGATTTCTATGAGAGGTTTACTATATCCAGGAGGTTTTTGCATTAAACTGTTAAACGCGAGACCTAACCCCCTGGCTGAGTAACGACTTACTGGATAACTCACTATTTAGGGATTGGTGGCCGGGGGTGGGATGGGTTCTTTTTTATGGGATAGGGTCAGGGTGAGGGCATATTTCCGTTATAAAAATTAAAAAAATGCCATAACCCTGACCCATTCCAATATTAATGATTATCATAAAAATAGCAACATTTTAATAGTTTATGATTATCATACATTTTGTTTGAGAGAACTTGTTGCATCTTCTCAGTAACGATAACATCACTGTATAAATGGTAGTTTGTTGCCATTTAGGTATTTTTATCAATTGTTTGTTGGTGCGTCTTCATTCCGACAAGCGGAAGCATACATCAAATACACATCCTTGCGCTACTTCCTAATATACAAGAAGATCTTATGGATTATAAAGCTGCTATCAATTTAGCAAAGGATTTGATCAATGCTCGAGCAGGATTGTTGGATGGCTACGAACTGGTTGTATCCTTTAAAGAAACACATGTAAATACTATTTTTATTTATGTACAGTAAAACCAGGATGTAACCGCCATCCTTGGGGAAAAGTGACTGGCCACTGTAAGCGGTTGACCTTTTTATACCACATATTGAGTTTTTTTTTACTACGTAAGGGTAGACTTTATAACATGTTTGACTGTATACTTTTTCGGCGACCAGGCACGCCTTCCTCATCTGAAATAATGCTGCTTATAAATACATAGACTTTATGATAGAGACACCGTTGTGTGAGATTTCCTTGGCCATTTTCTGATATAGCAGGAAAAGAAGCTGAATACACTGCTTCGTAACTTCCTGAACTATTCGAGGAACTAACAACATTGCGTTTATTTACTCCTTAAAGTTGGCTAGGTATCCGATTTTCGGAAATCACATACATTTTATTTGTAAGAATCTCAGATTCAGATGGTTTGTTACAAAATGTTATACTGAAAATTTGAAATCGCAAAATTCCAAAACATTTTATTGACATTTATATCTATGGCCAAAATCTTTAACCGAGATAAACTAGATCTAGCCTATTTTATCGGGAAATCGGATTCACGGCAATTCGCGTACGGTGTGATAAGGAATCGTCTTAATTTTTCTAACACATGGAAACGTTGTTATGATTGTTGTATACCAGTGAAAATTTAAAGGAACTTCCTTTAATCTTCTCTGGTACATTCATGAAAGTATAATTTTTAATACGTATTTCGATTTTTGTTTCTTAAAAACCAAACAAAAAGATTAATTCCAGTTTCCTTTGACTTTATTTCCAAAAAGGTATTTTACAATATTTTCAAATAGGCAAGACAGAAAATATGATATATATGATATGATACATACAATCAATAAAGTGCTCGGCGATTATGGAATAATTGTAGTTCGTAACTCATGAACAGTCCACAGCATGCTGGTTGTGAAAAAAATGTTGGCCAACATTTTTGAACACGTTAAAAATATTGGCCAACAATCTGACATTATTTTGATATTGGCACTGTTTCTACAAATTCGCCAACATTTTAGCCAAAATTTATATCGTTTTTGAAATTTCCAACGTTTTTCCAACGATTTTCTTTTACATCCCACACGTTGACCCTGATTGTATGATCAATCAACCCTGTATTGTGCCAACATGTTGATCATATATTCGCCAACTTGTTGGCACGGTTTGGATTGCACCCCGCCTTACTATAGCCAGGAGGTATCTCGATGCAGTAAAAGGTTGGGTCTATTTGTTAAACAACTTTAAAATTACATTTTATTCAATTTATGAAGGTGTCTATTGATCACAACGATTATATATAGGGCACCACCAGTACAATACAAATGGTATAAATAGTACGCCTCGCTTAAACTTCTCATTCGAAACTTTATAAATTTATGAGAAAGCAGGGGGTCAGCTTTTACCAAATTTATTTTATTGTCTATACGTCCAATAGTTAACCTCCTGGAAAAAGCAAAATAGCAAAAGGTGAGTAAATATTTTATTCAATTCCTGGTTAAGATATATCAATAAATATGTTTGAATTGAATTTTAAAATCTATCTGACGCAAGTAGAATATGTTCATAGAGAGATTTCCAAGAAAGTAAACGTAGCCTCATTTTCGTGCAAAATCTTGTACACGTTGGGAATACTATCATGAAAACGAAGGATCGTAATATACACCTTTCCAGAAATTTCGTCATCAAAAGGTGCAAATCACTTACAATTTATTTTTAGTCGAATTCGACAAAACAAAATTACACCAATCTTAAAGGATTTAGCACCAAAGGATAATTATTACAGCTTCTACTCTTCAGAAATTTTTTTTCATGAAAACGAAGCTGTGACAACATGTACATAAATTGAAGAAAGTGTTAAAAAAAGTGCTTTTAGATAAATAGTTGCAAAATGATTTCTGATGGCTTCATGAACATTACATTTTAAAATTAATTTTAAATTAAATTCCTTACATGAAACTTCTTAAAATTTTACTCATTTCTCGAAAGGAGTATTGAACTTGCTTTTCAGGTCTTGAATTTAAATTGAATAGGTTAACCAGAAATGGATTGGTAATTTGTTTTAACGAAGCTAATATAGCTAAGTGTTATAGGAAACAGGTGTTCTAGATGTGTGACAATCCTTGTAAATAAAGCTGTTCTAGAGTTGTGATGAATTTTGCTTTCCTGGTAAAATGAGCTGCTTTAAAGTTCAGGTTTTCCTGGGAAATTGAGCTGTTGTAAGAAAGAATTGTCTTTTTCCTGGTAAATTGAGCTGTTCTATAAGTTTCGGAATTCCTGGAAAATTGAAATATTCTAATTGAACTATTCTACCTCGTATCCTAGAAAAAAAGAGGTATTCTGATTAACATAGTGCCTGTTCCTAGGATAAACACGTGTTCTTAAGGAAACCACAGATTTCCCCTTCATATGATTCAAGAACTTCCTGGCAATTCAAAACACTTGTTTTCTTAGAACAGATCTGTTGGCTGAATGTAACCGGGAACCTTAACCATATTTAACCAATTAACGAGACGGTATTTAGTTTAAAACTGTATATTCGACCGTCACTTTCCACTGATCATCATCACTCATCATCACTCTGAATATAAACAATGGAATGTGACGGTCGAATAATATAGTTATAAACTAAATATATGTTTTTAAGTAAGAAGCAAACTTATAAGAAACACTACTGAATTCTCAATAAAAACTCCAGAACTCCTTAAGAAACTGTTTGATGTTTTCTTTTTTTATACTTTGTTATATTCCGTTGAGATTTTGTTTTTGATTTTTATCTATGAATTTTACATAGATTTTAGTTCAGTTTATTTAATGCAGATTAAATTCAGTAAACATTTAAGAAACAAACAAAAAAATTCAGTACCCAAATTAGGTCAAAAATTAGAAACTTGAACTCTCACCGAATATCACAAGTTGCTTATAAAAATAGATGTGCCCTCAAAACCCAGTAGGCACACCATGGTCACGTGATGTTGCAACAACAACGTATGTAGCGTTTCTTCGACGTATGTAACGTTTCTTCAACGTTATCAGGACGTTATCTGGTTAATTATTTTGAAATATTGATAAATATGATTATTTATTTAGAACCGGTTAGGATACGCAGCTAAAGACCTTTTCGACGCAAGACGTGATTTACCGCCGGTCCATGCGATACTTGGTCCATTGAATACAACGGCTATTTCAGTTCTGGCACTTTGTAGTGAAATCTTAAGAGTTTACGAAGTATGTTTGCGTTAAAATATATATTGTTTATTAAGTCACGGAAGAGGTATTTCTTTGAATGTATTCATAGTTAGTTTGTAAGTGCTAATGTGCGCCAGTTTTGATAGATTTCACAAATTAGTACTCCCGGAAAAGTCCCTTCTTTGCGAAAATACGCACTAAGCTATTGTACAGACGGTTAAATGATGCGACAAAAAATGACATAATCAAATGAACATCCGTTTGGAAAGTAAATAATGATATATTATGAAAGTGAACATTTTGTTATAATGTCGGACTTTGTTTTAATTTTTGTGTTGTTTTCTCACAACAACAATCAGCCGTTCAGGAAAGTTGGTTCTCCATCATAATTAACAAAAACACATTGTCAGGGATTGTGTGTAGGATTGTTTGATGAGGATGCCATCTTTCCTAATCTTTCCTGATAAAAGAAACATCAATGACGTGAAAATAGTTCAAACTTTCCGAAAGTATGAAAGCTAAACTAATTTTTCTTCTCGCTTACGAAAGAAAAAAAAAGTAAAGATTGAAATTAACAGTAACTTTTTTGGAAGTACAATATTTAATAAACTATTTTAGATAACATTCGGAACAAATCCAAACGAGGTGTACATAAATGCAGATTTGGTGTGGACAAGACATCATTTTCGTATAGCACCAACCGTGTACACTTTCACAAAAATAAAAACAAAGATGCTACTGTACTTCAATTGGACGAGAGCGGCTCTGTTATATGAGATTAACCTAAGTAAGGTAAGTGGAAAGTAGAAATAATGCACAGTTTGTTGTTTTTCTTAGAACGTACAGTTTGATTACAAATATGTAGATGAACTATGTGTGTTTGACTGGCATTTTATCGGTAATCATAGAAGTTCGTTTCTTACCAGTGGACACGTTGTTTGATCATGATGTGCCCACTGGGGTGAACATTTGTTATCTTACAGCAAGCTGAAATTCAAAAACAATTTTAGTAAGCATTACAAAATATTATCTACAGTTTCCAACAGAAACAAATAATTAACATTTTGCTTCGCATTATACCCTTACTTTACCTTACTTCATTTGCATACATTTGATCTGCTACTTTCACATACACCCACCTTAGGAGCTCTGTTCTATCTAAGACCGTCTCCATATAGATTTTCGTGCAATTTGATCTTGCGCAATGTCGCACATTTTTCTGTAGCGATTGAGAAATAATTTGAATGTTTTCCTTTTGTTACAATCGTGTGTTATGTTCGAGTAAAACTCTCATAAAACTTTTTGGTCTGGATATACCCCCTGCTTGCTTTAAATATCTCATCAGAAACCTTGATAATTTTATGAAAAACCAGGGAGTCTTAATCAATATTTACCAAATTTATAGTCCTTTTTATTTCCAATAATTAACCCCCTGGAAGAAGCAAAATAACAAAGACATGAGTAATGATAATTTGAATCATTTCCGGGACACCAGGTAATAAACAAATAAAGCATGTACCGGAAGCTAATATAAGTAGATTTGCCGTTTATTTTTGGGTTGTCTAAAACTCAATCAACAGTGTGTTGTAGCTGGTTTTGAAATCTTCTGTGGGCACACCATGGTCACACAACGTTGCAACAACGTTGTAACGTTTCTTCAACGTTGTCAGAACGTTGTTTGACCATGAAATGCCCACTGGGCCTCCTGGTCATATTAAACCTCTAAATGGAAATCTTTATAATTTTATAAGGAACCAGGGGGTCTTAGCAGCTTTTACCAAATTATTTTACATTAATTTCCAATAATTAACCCCTGGAAAATAAAAATAGCAAAGAAATGACCAATGATTTGATTCCTCTCCGAGGACACTATGAATTAAAGGCTGAGAACCATCATCTTCTTTGAGGTAGGGGGGGGGGGGGTAAAAATTGAGAAAGGAAGGTCATGCTCATACTGATCAGGAAGTTTCTAATATCCAATTATCCATAAAATTAAATATTCTCCAACTTTTTCTTCTTCCAGAGTGCGCATGACATAGAGATATCTTTAAAGAAGAATACCATTACACTGGTTACCAAAGCAGACATATTTAACAATGATAAAGATACCATTCAACAAAGAGTTGCAGTGTTAAAGGTATTTAATTGTTTATTACTGAAAATCTATAATACATTTAACCTCAGACAATCTCTGACAACAATATGTGTTTATTCTTTAGTACTGTCCGTATTTTGTTTGATATTGTCTGAATATTTACTTGGATGGTAGCCCATCGTTTAAATGATTCAGGTCCATGGCATGATAAATATATCATATCATTATGAAACCTCCTTCACACTGTAACAGCTTACAGTTTGCGAGATTGTAATTTGTAAAAAGATCAGTCTGTAATTTTTGCATTTGTTTTCAGTTTTGTGGTATTCCAAGATCGCTCAGTGGCAATCGTTGAAATAACGTTGAAATAACGTTGAAATAACGTTGAAAAGCGTTGCTTTATTGCATTGGTTGTTTTTCTGGTGGTAGTTTACTTAACATGACTAGTATTATTTAATCTTTTCTTTTACATTATTCCAACACACGTATAGGTAAAACAAGGGCGTCTGAAAAGTATTTTCTTTATGGTTGCATCATTCCCTCACAGGCTCGGATCTGGTCCATAATTTGAGTGCAGCGATTGTTTTTTCCTTGGAGTGAATGTCAATGGTTGGGCAATTAAGAAGATTTTCGTTCTTGGTCGCCTATAATGGCCATAAACTTCATAATTTGCATCTGTATTTCTTTAACATTGAGACGCCGACCATAAAGCAACAATAAAAATTACAACAGCTTACAATCTGACTGTATCACTCGCCCGCCTCAGAAGTAGAAAGACCATAACGTTATATGTAAATGATAATTATTTATATTGTTCTTTCTTTAGGCAAAGGATTCTAGAATAATATTAGGAGAATTTAACAGTAGACCTGCAAAAATTATGTGTCAGGTGAGTCTCCATTTTGGTCACACGTTAATTTCAAAGAACGTTTTGTTTTTCTCCATTCATATTATATGCATAGCTATACGTTTATATACATAACGTTTCCACGATAATTTCGTTATAATTTAATTTTGCCAAACAGGGATATTACAAATAAATTATTGTGGTGTATGTTCATAAGAAACACACTACAGAAACAATCAGCAGAATTGTTCTAAGACAACAAGTGTTCTTCATTGCCAAGAAGTACGTCCTGGAATCAAATGAAGAGTAAAATTGAGGTTTCCTTAGAATACCTCTTTTTCCCAGGAAGTGCTCCTATTTCTCTTCGGAAATCTCTTTTTCCAGGAAGAGTGGATGTTTCTTAGAACACCTCTTGTTTCTAGGAGACGGGATGGTTTCTCTTAGAACAATTATTTTTATTAGGAAGTCAGAAAATAAACAACTCATAGAACTGCTCAATTTACCAGGGAAAATATCATTTTTTCTTAAAACAGCTCAATTTCTGCCAGGAAAGGAAAACCTTGATTTTAGAAGAGCTGCTTTTGCCAGGAAGGCCAAATTCATCATTTCTCTAGAATATCTCTACTTGCCAGAACTTGACACACCTCAGTTGACCGCTTTCAAAACTATTTTTAAACACGGTTAACACGAAGATTAGGAACGACAAGATAAGTAAGTGTTTATTTGCTGATATAAACAATAAAACAATACATATACAAGTCAATAAATAAATAAATATGTTTTTGAACCAAAAATTAAATGTATGAATTAAATAACTTTAAATACGTCACTAAGAATCAGCCGGGATAACACAATTTACAGTATACTGTATTTCCAAAAGTGGTCCCATGTATTAAGAAAAGTTTGATCACAAAAAATAAATCACGAATGAACTGTGAAATATAAGTACTTAATGATACGTACTTAATAGATAAGGTATTACTTTATGATAAAACAGTTTTGTCTTCTTAGAGACCCTGTCATCATCCATTAGAAAATTATCACACTTAATTTGTTAATATTGAAACTTATAAATATTATTTTTATAGAAGAAATCCATAACAAAAAACAAAACATTTTAATGTGTGTTGATCTCTGAAAGTATAACTTTCCATATGTTCTTTAGCTAATGTTAAACTAGTATTTTATTTATGAATTCCACAAAGAAGTGGTCAAGAAAGATTCCGATTGATCGTTTTTGAGACTTGTCTGACAAACCTTCTCTGTTATGTATTCATACATTCTATATAACATATTAGGAGTTGACTATTAGGATGTTGTGGGTCGGAGGGTGAGAAATATTGTGATTGGTTTTCCTTCAGAGAGCTTTTCGACAGAGAGTAGTTTTGGTGTTACCGTATCACCAAATTAATTTTGATTTAATTATTGAATTTTTGATTTAATACTACGCCTGCAATTAAGGAAAATTGGATTTATTAACTTATACTACGTGCAAAAATTAAACAACCGTTTTTGCTGAGGTGAAAGGGGTTCCTGTAAATTCAGTTATAATAAACAGTTATTTATTATTTTTTGCTATTTACTATTAAACCTAGTACCTACTTAGCAATGTATAGTACAAGATTCTTATATACATTGAAGATAATCGTGCATCAATTAATAAAAAACACAATTCATTAAAGAAATAAACTTGTTTCTTTTTCTCAATTCAGATCTACAAGCAAGGTCTTTATGCCCCACGGATAGTATGGATAATACGACAACCACTGGAAGATGGGTGGGAACTAGATCCTTCGGAGTGTTCCAAAGAACAATTACTGCTTGCTGCTGATAATCACTTCACTTTTAATTTTCTGCCTATACGCAGAGATAATGCTACTACAAGATCCAACTTAGTGAGTACTACAAATTACAATATACAAAAAACAATTTGTAATTTTGTTTTTGTCTCTAATAAGTACGCACTGCCGAAGAAAAATTAATTTTTACGTACTAAATTAGAATAGCTACGGTAAAATTTTAATATGAATTATTTTTCGTCTAAACATTGAGGTGTACAAACAAGTACAGAACTGTACAACAGGACCATACTCGCATGTTGACATCGCTTGTGGCACACTCAAACATGTAAACGCGATCTAAGGATTTTGAGAAGACGTCGTACTCCGCTTGTAACATACGGATTTCAAGGCTAAGTCGCTATCAGTGCTACAATTCCACGCCTCCATATAAAATGACCACCAGTGCCACAACTTACTATGAATGTTAACTCAATAAGAAGGCAGGATACGGACAATTGTAGCAAAATAAGATGCCATACAATCGCACAGGCTCTTTTACCTGGCTTATTTTATAATTTCAGACAGCAATCGATTATCTGCGCGTACTTTCCACGAGGACAAATAAAACGACGATAAACGAGGCTTCGTCGTACGCTTTCGATGCATTGTGGCTCGTTGCCTTCAATTTACACAATTCCATAGAAGATCCAAATATACGCAACATATCGCAACATAGATATCGCGACCATAAAACTTCGAGAAAACTGTCCATATTGATGGAGAAACAGACCAACTTTGAAGGACTTACCGTAAGTATTACCAAAAGCTTATATATACTCTCATCTTGAAACGCACATGTTGAAGCATGAAAAAACTTTTATTAGAAGCTTATAAATACGCTGCTGAAGTATGCAACAACTTTTATTCTACGTTTATATAAATACTCTCTTGCAGTATGTAATAACCTTTATCAGAAGCTTATAAATACTCTCTTGAAGCATGAAACATGTTTATATCAGAAGATTATAAGTATTCTCTTGAAGCATGAAATATGTTATATCGGAATTTTATAAGTACACTCTTGAAGCATAAAACAACCTTTATCAGAAGTTTATAAATACTCTCATAAAGCATGAAACAACTTTTATCAGAAACTTATAAATACTCTCTTGAAGCAAGCTTGAAGCATAAAATGCCATTTATATGTATGGATTATAGCGAACTACTAGCTCGCTAAAATACACACGAACAAAATTGGAATAACTAGAGAATTCCATAGAAAATTGTAAAATAGTAAACAACAAAAAATATTACAGAACATGCCATGTTGTAATGTAACAACCATTATAATTAAATTTGTAAAAGTTAGTCGTTCGCAATCGATCCAAACTATTTATTTTCTCGTAGTCAACATTATACCATAGTAAACTTCTTGAAAACTAGTTGGGCATATCAGTTTTTAATAAATATATTTTCTACCTTCTATTTCCGATAATTAATCCCCTGGAAAATGCAGCAAAATACCACATAAATGAGTAATGATTTGCTTTATTTCCGGGGGTACTATGCGTTAAAGTGTTAACAACCATTGTTTATAAAAGTGTAATAGATTTATTTGACTGAACCACATCTCCGATTTAACTTCTTTTTTTTTTACCAATTTCATAAATCTTCTGGTGTGTCTAATAATTATTTAATTAGCTTGTCTGTACTAGAGTGCAATGTTTCTGATGCAGTTTATTAATCTTAAGGTGTATATATATATACATTTCCTTTGTTAGGGACAAGTGAAATTTCAAAACACAAACGCAGAGCGAGCAAATGATGTGTTAATTATGCAGTACCGAAAAGGTAAACAGTTTTTTAAAAAAAAGTTTATTTTTCTCGCTCGTAACGAGTCACTAGTAGTTTTTGTTTTTTGTTTGTCAACTAACAGCTGCTCGGATATACCTCCTACATATTGTATACTTCCTATTAGAAATCTTTATAATGTTATAGAAATCCAGGAGGTCTTACCAGCCTTTACCAGATAAATTTTCGATTAAATTTCAGATATTTTACTTCATGTATAAAACGAAAGAGCAAAGTGATGAATAAAGGTTTTATCAATTTTCTGAGTCAACTAACACCAAAAGGTTAAGGAATTAGTGTCCAAAATACTTAGTGTCATCTTGAAAACAAAAGCTTGTATTGAAAAGTTAATAACTAAATAAACCGTTATAGTAATTGTCGTATGTATAAAAATAATATACCATACTTAAAGGGCACCATAACGGACAACCTAGTATCTAGGTCCTTTTTTTTCTTGGTCGAAAATCTTTACCAAGTTTCAAGTCCATACGGATACAGGAAGGCATATTTCTAATAAAAAAATCGTGTGAAATAATTTGCCGTAAAAAGTCTTTCGTAATAGAGATTCTGATATACTGGCTTTACTTGTTGATGGTTATAAAAATGGTCTAGAGTTGGAGGTTTATAATAAGTATAAACCGTGGTTTAATTACATCAGCGGTGAACAGAGTTCCATTTTGATTCTGAATATTCTATTGATAATTACATAAAACCACCAACACCACTCTCTCGAAAAGGAGTTCCAACTACATTCATGGTTATAATTATTTGGCACGGCGTGCCAGATTAACCAAAACGAGTCCATCACATTCAAGTGATGATTCAGTGAATACACATATAACCGTACAATACCTATTATAAATTGCCTAGTAACCCTTATAATTTTATCAAAACTCAGGGGACTTATCAACGTTTACCAACTTTAAATTTCCTTTTATTTCCAATTAGTAACACCCCTGGAAAAAGCAAAACAGCAAAGAAATGAATATAAATATAAATCCTTTAGAAAATATTTGTATTTACATTCCTATCAGCCGTTCTTGGTTTTTTCCCATTTGAGGAAAAGTGGCATAACATAAATGGGGTCTAAAAGCCCATAAGTGCCAAATATTTTGACCTTGATTGTAGTTGAAAGCAAGATTATTGGTCTGTCAACAATTATCCACTGAAATCGTACAAATAGTTTGTGAATACATGAATTAATTATTTTATTTTATTACCTACACCCTCTCTACCTAATTCTGTATTCTATTAGGCACTATCTAAAACAACTTGTACTATTCACTGGACCATTCTCTCTTTAACAGGACACCCAATCAGAAGTAAACAACAACGTGGAGAATGAAATGCATAAGTTTGCTGCTTTAGGTCCATTTCATGCTTAAGAATAGTTCCGTCGTGTGTAAAGAATGGAAGTTGGTGAAGGTTTTGGCAGTAAACCTAGTAGAATTACTCGAGTCAGCATTTTCATGAAGTACTGCAGAAATTCTCCTTATTTTTTAAAAATTTGCGTTCCAAAACATCACACCCAAAGTCTCAATCCGTACAATTTAAAAAAAAAATGAGGCAAGCGAGATACTGTTTTCCAGCTTTGCTATAGGATTAAGGATTAAGAACGATCACCCATTATTTGTGGAACTCAGGTTTTATTGTTTTGATTCCATGATGCATATTATGCAACATATCGTTTTATTTTATTATTGAAAAATTTATTTATTATTTTATTTTATTTTATTGATTTTCGTTTAGGTTCATACATAGAAGTCGGGCTATATAACGCTGAGAAAGATAAAGTTTTATTTTATAAAAGTCAGGAGAACCAACTATATCAAGGTATCGACAATTTATAGAGTTCGCTCTTAAATATCCTTGGGTAATGGTTCAACTAAATCTTCTAACGTTTAATACATTCAGAGAAAAATATCCCTAATTGGCATGGGGGTGGGGCATGGGGGGGATTAATGCCTAATTGGTATTGGGGGGTCTTAATCGTCCCCCACCCCCTCCTTGTAGGTTTTTCTCATAACCTTTTTCTGCCTACCTGTGCATCTCCTAAATTTTGTGACTTTTACTTTTATATCTATTACCTACATTTCCTGAACGTTTTATAAAAAACGATTAATGCTTTTGGCGTAATTGACCTTTTGTCAAGACCATCTGACAAAGTTTTTCTCATTTTTATGCTATAAACATTGAATTATATGGTGTAAATAAAGATATTGACATTAAAAATTTATTTTTTAGGTATGATGTGTATACATGCTATGTGGGGGAAATCTTTTTTTTTTTTCTTTTTTTTCTCTCTCTTGTATTTTCGTCAACAACATATACAATATATACATACAAATAAAATAGTTACATCATAGTTAGTTCAGTATA
>JANTOQ010167146.1:0-14711 GCA_027564595.1 Bythotiara depressa | reverse complement strand
AGTGAATAAAAAATACGATCAACATAAATCATCAAAATTCACGAAAATAGCGACGGTACTTTCAGAAATGATGACGTCATCAAAAAAATGCTGACATTTGTAAAAAATATATCATGAAAAAATATTCATAAGTAAATGGTATACACAACTCTACTAAGCTTGAAGGCAAGAGCATATTTACTTCTCGAGATATCAAGGGGGAGGGTCAATTTGAACACCCCGGTCAAATAAACCTAAAAAAAGCCCAGTCTAGATAGGGTTAAGCCATTTACTAAAGCTGTTTCCAGGAGGATATCTTCCTGACCAATAGGCGCGTATTTAACACAGGGGAGTTGGGTTGGTTGGAAGTGACGTCACTTGTGAAGTGGCGTTATTTTCGGCCAATGCCGTTCCTTCAATTCAGGTTCGCCAGGTGAGTTCGTCAGGTCGAAAACCGCATTTTAGGAGGTTGTTTACATGATCGTTTTTACTTGCATTGCAACTTTTTGGTAATACCCTTAGTGCGCCATGTTTCCTGCTTCCAACACTCCTGCTACAATGTTGGTCATGGTGGGCATATAGTGGACACCTCGCATTACGGCTTATTTTTTATGATTTATGTTCACACAGGACACACATTGATAACAGTTTTAACTAACTGAAGTGTTTTTATCCTGTAAATAAATATTCGTTAAATAATCAATAAATAAATAATTATGTATCAAAATAAAATAAATTAGTTTTCTCCACTACTTGCATACTCCGTCTCATTTTGGCAAAGCGTGGTACAAATCAATCAAGTCTTTGCACGCTTGCCTCTTCCTGAACATCCTATTTTACATGTACATTTCGTCAATTCTTGGCAAGCTTCAGCCATCTCATGGCGATGTCGTCCAGACTGGTCTCAACAAACACAGATTTGCTTCTAACCATAGCTAGTGAGAACAGTTAGAGGACAACTTGCATAACCATGCAATAAAGATAATTATTAATCATATATTAGGACTAGCCATGCCTCTTTTCGCTGTGTCAATTGTTTTATCAAAGGTAAATCATGCCTAAATCACAGTAGTGAGCCATGTTTCATTGTAAAATGAATGAAGTGAGTTGTGACGAAGTCAGCCATGTTCTAGTTATATCAAGTAACTTTTTTAATATGCACTAATAGCTTAGTAATATATAACTAGCAATACCTGTGTTGGTGGAATATTATCTAAAGATCTACCTTTTTTTGCAAATAGATGTAACCTTGTACTGTTATCAGTTGTCAAATCACTTGTTCTATCGCAGCAGAAAAATAAATGAAAACTTGTGATATCCTCCCCTTTCCAAGAAAAGAAAAGAGGTTGTATAACAGTCTGTTATTGGGTAAAATAATGACAAAGCTCTTGATTTTACATGTCCCAAATCATTTTAAGTCTTCTTTATGCGCAACAACTTCCCATATTTTCCCATTCCCCACTCTATCCATACTGATACGTCACTGTTGTGGGCTTTTACTTTAGAAAAAGCTTCTACTAGAATAACAACATCATTCGTGTCGACTGGTACTTTAGAAAAAGCTTCTACTAGAATAACAACATCATTCGTGTCGACTAGTACTTTAGAAGAAGCTTCTACTAGAATAACAACATCATTCGTGTCGACTGGTTAGAATAACAACATCATTCGTGTCGACTGGTTTGAATAACAACATCATTCGTGTCGACTGGTTTGACTTCTACTAGAATAACAACATCATTCGTGTCGACTGGTTTGAATAACAACATCATTCGTGTCGACTGTTTGAATAACAACATCATTCGTGTCGACTGGTTAGAATAGCAACATCATTCGTGTCGACTGTTTTGATGCAAATCTGTTTATATGCATGGTTATAAACTGCATCAATTAAATATCAAACATTGACTGGGTGTGGTACGACGTCCTACTTCTACAGAATTGGAAAGATAGCGCCACTGAAGAAATTGTTAAAAACATGTGATGCTCTCTCTATGATTTCTGGTCTAGGTTCTAAGATAAATCTTGACGAGGAAGCAATTAGTCAGTACATGAAGACAGTGTTCAGACAGTGGTGTATACCGGAAGGCAGGATGAATCATTTATCAATACGAGAATTCGTTTATACCAGAAACAAACCCAAAAGTGTTCTATGACGTTGCCATCAGATCCTGATTCCTGTAGACAAGCAATCTATCGTGCCTACTGCCAAGCCTATTATTGGTTACGTTGTTTCGAACCGCAAAGCAGTCCCATATCTTTGGAGGCTAATGGATGGACTTATAATCACGAAACAAAGCTTGCATCGCCGGTATGGTTACAGGACCTCAGCTTCCACCTTCGTTAACAGAGAAGTCACGAAGGAAGTCTCGGAATGTCACAGATGGTTATGAAGCGGAAGGAGGAGGATATGAAATTGAAAATCCCCCAACGAAACGAAGAAAACGACATATAAATGGTACACACCCAGTCTCAAAGAAACAGGCAAAAGCGAACCGTAGTACATTCTTGGAACAAAGCGCCATATCAGATAAGGGTAATAAAAGCGAATATGTGATGGACGATGCAAAAGAAGATACTTTAGAAATAGCTGTAACAGAGGTTAGTGACAGTGAGTGTGAGCATTTGTCCGAATTCGAGGATTATTCTGGAGCGTGCTCAGATTCTAGTGATGGAGAATGGAATCCGTGAATGTGACGGTTATTAACATGGGTATTTAAAGTATAATATGTATTTCCTCGATAAATATCAATATAACAGGGAAATAATGTTCAGATATTGTAATTTAAGTTACATAAAAATTACAAAATTGTACCATTAAATAAGAAATAGGGAGAATAAGTTTTCCAAGTACACTGGCAAATATGGATGATCTGATTGTGAACAGTGCATCATAGCATAAAACTTGCCACTTGATATTTTCAAACTCAAAGCTTCAACGCTTAATTGAAAAAAAAAAAAATAACACAGTGCATGACTCAAATATATCTTAAAAAGATGAAGATCGTGTGACAAAAAAGAAGTGTGTATATTGTGTAATGAAGGAGGAAATCTGCATGAAATATCGACCTTGTCATTAGATCAAAAGTTAAGACAATGGGTCAACGAACTAACGATTTTGCAATGATTAGTAAATTAGCTGGTGGGGATTTGGTTGCGCTGGAAGAGAAGTATCACAAAAATTGTATGACTGCTTATTCAAATCGCCACAGAGCATTCTTACTAAAAACTACTACAACACGTTCCACAAACAATGTGGAAGAAGAGATTGAAGCAAAGGAATTTTGTTGAATTTGTGAGCTACTTTAACAATGAGCTTCAAACCGGCACATATTTAACACCGGATAAGTGATCTTCACAAATTATACGTTATGAGGGTGGCCGTTCTCAGTGTAGGAAAAACAATAAACAATACTAGACTTAATACATATAACCTTTAAATCGAACCTTTTGCCGAAATGAAAATTTTATATCATATAAAAGCTCATCTTGCGAAGAATATTATTTTAAATTAGAAATATAAATTTTTCACAAGAAAAGCCCCAAATAAATAGTACTTTTAAAAATAAATGTTTGCAAAGAGAGATTAATCTTTCTAACGTTTGTACTAACTATCAGTAATGGTAACGAACATGTTCCCTTCCTTTTCTTTGTTATTTTGTAAGAAATTACAACATATTGTAATAATTTACCAGACTATACCTAAAGAAAATTAAACAATCCCGCCTAATGAGACGTAATCAGCTGGGATCTTAACCGCTGTTTCTCAGAAACGTTTTTTCGTGCTATTAAAACCGGGAAAACGTTGCTTTGACATCAGTGATCTTTGCTCTACCAAACCGTGTCTCATTTAAAAAAATATTGTTTTGATCGCGAGATATAAATGAATAAAGATGGGTGAGGAAGTTTTTCAAACATTTTTATGTTCTTGATTTTCTCGCCAGTAACCCAAAATTAATAAAAACTGAGACATGGTTTTGGAGTTCTGAACATGAGCTTTCCGATTATATAATTTGCAGCTAGAAAACACGAGGCCGTTGTACCTTTAACATTTCGAATATTGACAGGCAAAAAAGTGTTCAAACATTTACCTCTTCCTTTAACTAAAATATTAATTAATAATATTATGATAGTTGGATAGGCCATTTATTAAGCTTTACAAGAATATATACTTTTATGACCTGAAAATGCATATATGAAAATATATTAATGATTTTCATCAACCCTATGCTGAAGGTTATGTGTATCCTTAAAGTCACAAATTATTGGTCATTTTGAAGGTAATTTACAAGAACAGCTCGCTGGAAGTAAAATATAGTTGGTCTTCAATGAATGTATGAGTACAATATTGAAGGAACACCTTGAATTTAAATCTCATGTTCCCAAGCCAAGAAGAGCTCATAAAATAACTACATTATCACTTCATGTATTGTTGATACCAAAGTTGCTTTGAAGTAGATTGCCCATGATGTGGGGATTCAGAAAATTCACCATTTACATACATACCAACATACCAATTTCTTCACTTTCAAATGCTTGTACTATCCTTGCAAGCTCTGGTCCTGTTATCATCAGACATTTTCATCGTCTAATGAGGCATGCAACGCTATTCTTCCAGCGACTTCTTCGTGATTACATCTAAAGAGCAGTTTAGTTTCTTGGCCAAACTTCCAAACATTTTCACCAACTGTAATAGTAATAGGAATGAAATTGTGAGATTAAGTCATTCTCATTCTCACCGTTGCTTACACGTTAAAACCATATGTCACCCTGCGGCATATTTTGCTGGAGTCCAGTTATAAATATTCTAGGACCAGGTTCACTTCCTCGTTTTATTACAGTACCTTCTTTAACACTTTTACTCCTATGGCAATCCATTACTATTTCTAACGAAGTAGCCATAGAATCAGCAGGCGGTGTCATAAACCTTATCAGAGAGAAAAACCAATCCTCATATGTTTCCTTTGGTTTAACAGAACCAACTTCCGCAATCCCATGAAATATCCATTTAGCATTACTCAGATATGTTTTGATAGTTGCATTTGATTCGTTGATAATAAAATTACACAGACCGGCTTTGTCCGTTTGAAATAGATCGAGGCCAGGTGTGGCAATACATAATGGTACTGATGTTATGGAATACTGGAAAGCATCCTCAAGTTTGGCAGACTTGGCAATCAAAAATTCAAATGCTTGCCGATCTTCCTTTAAAATGGAAATCGCTTTTTGGATTCTATTCTTCTTTTCGATACAGATTAACTGTCGTGATAGTGTGGAAAATGTTTAGCTTTCCTTCAACCAACCGATTCTTAACAAAGGTAATGTAGCTGCCATTTCCTATCTCATCCGCTGTACTAAGTCCACGTTGTATTCTGTTAATTTCGATTTCAAACTCTTTACATGCTCAGCGTGCCTTTTCCTATTACATGGCCTCAATTCTTTGTGTATTGATGATGTAAACACATTCATCTTTTCCTCAATGTATTCCGTAACCTAAAATGAATATGAGACGTTCTGATCCATTTATTAAGAGATCTGCTGTCGTGCTGTAACCTAATCGAATCGGATCACTTGCACCTTTGATTTCCCTATTAAACCACCCAGTAATTAAATAGCCATGAACTGCGCTGAATGATTCATCACTTGCGGTATCACCGTGGCCATGTGTCATCAAATCGTTGAAAGCATCATGGTTAGAATTGTGCAAGTATCATATAGATACATATGTTGAAAGGTATTGTACTGTTCGTAATGAATATGATCGAATGCAAAAACGAGTTTCAAAAACTCCATCTCGTCTTGGAGATGTCTTTCAATTTTTCCTTCCCTCACTGCAGATACCATAGCTAACATGGTGAATACATCGTTTAAGTACTTTTGCGTCATTACTAATCCTGTTCCTGTTGTAAACTGCATCCTAATTAACAAGTCATGGAACTCCTGCAACTTAACCACCTCTTCCAAAGTTTCGGGTTATGAATGTTTTCGTAGACAGATCAAATTCTACAACATAGTGTTATCCAGTGCTAAATAATTATTTGTTACTTGTTCAATACGGATATGTATCAACGCATGAAAAGCTTCCTTGTGTACTCTCATTTCTCGGTAATAATGCCTTCCCTCTACCGCTTGATCAGCTTAACCTTTTAATATCATGCCAGAATCAATAAACCAATCTTGATATCATATGCAGCTATGTCGTTTAAACAAAATTTCCTGCATTATTCTGATTTGAAACCCTCCCATTATAGGAATGATGTTAGGGTAGAGTTCTTTATGCTTAATAAAAGATGTAAAACTCGTGCATATACCTGTTCAACAGAAGAAATATATGGCGCATCTCTAACAAATCCATTGTTATTTGCAAGGAATCCAGGTATTCTTTGCATACTGGGTATTCTGGCGGCTCAGGTATGGTTGGCATATAATTTATGATCGACTTTCCCATCTCTGCACTAGTAACATATTTTTGAAACGCTGTCCAGGAACCTAGGTATGGTAAAGTAATTGCCACGTGCAATTTCCCATGCAACATCTTTTAAATAGCATTCGTTTAGCAAATCCCTACCATCATTATCACTGAAATGTCCAAACAGCTGTGGAGGCACTAACTTTCCCATCGTGTAGGGAGGGATTTCTTGAGTATCTGAAGCTTCCTCAATGACTTCTATATTTTCCTCCAGGTCACTGCTGCTAATATGACGTTCTTGAACTAAAATGTTATGAAGAGACTAAGAACTGGTATTCATCTACACAAAGTTCATGTGTACTTCTTCCTCAAAACAAAATACAAATATACAAGCGAAAAGAGATGCAGGTTAAAAACCTCCTTGAGTGAAATAAGTATTGCTGGAAGTGTTGGTTGGAAACTTAGGTAGTTTGAATAATGCGTAGTTCCAATACCGGTGTGCGTTTTCTGTCTCCAGTCGTTATTGTTAAGACTGGAGTGTGTGATGCATCGTTTCTGTAAGCCACTGTGTAAATCAAGGACAGAGGAAGCTGACCGACACCTAAGCTCGTTTTGCGATCTAATATGATTATATGAAATGGAGTGTCCGGATTTATGAATAACTGTAACGACGGTGGTGTAGTGGTATACACCTTCGGTTTTCACCGGTGCGGTAGGGGTTTGATTCCCGGCCGGAGAACATTGTAATCGATGCTCCACTCCGATACGCTTTAAATCCAGCGTTGTTAGCCCATTAGGAACCATTGACTGATCGCACACTGGTCTTGGGAAGGCAAGTTAGAGCAATGCTTCGCGTATATCTAGCGGTAAGTTAACTTCGGTTAACGACGTCGGCGGGGATGAAGAGCCAGTATATGTTGTGGATATGCCCCAAGGACGTTAAAACTCTCCGTTACTTACTTACATACTTCTTTACTAGATGTATGTTGATGCACAGTCATCCCAACGATAATTTGCTTTTGTGTTCTTCTTCCTGTAATTAGTGAGCACCAATCACATGCAATTGACCATATTTTGTTTGCCATATTATTGGAGTTTGTTTCTACGTATCCACATCCCCTAAAATTACATCTGGGGTAAATGGTTAAGAGGATGGCATTGTAGATATCTGGACGTGGACATTTATCAAGCTCCCAGACCTACTGGTCTGGAGTAAGGGGCCATATATCAGTATTTTCATACGTATAATCCTCCATCTTACGTCGGATCATAGAAGCAAAAGCCCTAGTCAAGTCTCTATCGCGTAAGTCATTTCCTTTTAACGTTGAAACTGCATACTGATAAGAATTTGTATCAGCAGCATATACAATAACATGACGACCAGAATAAAAATATCCAATGTGGTCACCAAACTGCTGCTCTAGGTACATTATTAACGCTTTTGTATATGATATTAATGGCTCAATACCTTGTTCATAACTGAATTCGTCGACATCTTTCAGCAATTCACTAAGAAAGTATGCATTCTTTTGGTTTAAGATTCTCACCCTAATACATGTACGTATCTCTGTCTCAACAATGACTTTCAATCCATCTCACTGAGATGCGCAACTTTGTTTAGGAGGTTTTGTAAATTTTAAGTAACACGATTGGTGGTAGTAAACATCAACTGCAAAAAGATCATGCGATTGTCCACAGCGTAATAGGTTTAGGCTCTGTGTTGAATCACAGTACCGAGAGTTACAATCTTTTAAGTATACATTCATACTCTCTATGGACCTATCAATAGAATTCTGTTGACTACATCTTCCCAAACCACCTTGGTTGTATGGGGTATGCGTCTATAACTCGTTCTTCCTGGCAAACGAATCGTAATACTTTCTAATTACTCCTAGCACGAGTTTGTGTTAAATTAACATCATTCAACTTTATAATATCACTCTGTTCAACATCTATGCCATAATTCGAAGTATACCTTTGTACCCAAGTTCGAAACTTCAATCGACACGACGTGTGAACCTGTAACATAAATAGAAAAACGTCTACTACTTGTAAATAACTATAAACATGATAACGTGACAAATTAGGGTGAAAAAGTGATACGAAAACTAACCTGACCAAACACGTCACTGCTTTTTAGCTTGTCAAATACATTCTTGAAACTGTACAAATTGTCTTGAATATCGATATTTAGTTGTGACCATTTATCAGCATCCGAAACCTGCTTTTTTTCTTTCATATAAAATGTTTTTTTCGCACAGCAAAACATTCTTTTAAATTACTTGCGTCGCAACTTAAACAAGAGACGCCTCTGGCCTCTAATCCGCAAGAATTGACGACTTAAGGCAGCATGATGGCCCGACTCAATGTTTTAGTAGATGGATGCCCTACGGAGAATGGTGTAATGTAACTTTAATATAATATGTCTATTATATTCGCAGAGTCTAGTTGAAATTTTTGAACGATCGCCGCCGTCGCCGCCGTACATCTGCATTTTAAATATCCTGGCGGATAAAAACGAATCTGACAGTTCCGTCCTTCATGTTACCATGGACATCCTTCATGTTACTAGCTTTTTATAGCAAAAGACCGATCACTGATATTCATACACGCGATAAAATCTGCTGAAATCTACCGTTTACAAGTTCTATGAAAACTTCTATTTATTTTACTAAAGAAGCAGTACAATACCTTCTTTGTCTAACGATAGTTTCACCTGTACTTGCGAGCACGTTGTTACCAAGTTCCGGACTCCCATCTCAATAAAACAAGTTAAAGGACAGGTAGAACGTTTAAGTTTTTCAGAGAGTCGTCCAAAGATAATTTACGCATTCAGAAACATATTATACCAGACGATATCATTTTAATTTCTCTGTACATTAATGCCCATGATATGTATACCCACTCATTCAAATCAACATAGCTGTTTTTGTGGTTGTTTTATTGCTCGTTCCCACTTTTTAAGCTGTTATTTCAGATCTTTGACCCCCTGATTTCATAAAACTTTAACACTTAGTAACTTTTAAACGATTGATTTTGGAAACATATTCTTTAATTAAGAAATATTCAGTTATTGAAGAGCTGTCGTTTGCTATATTACAACATGTAGGTAAATTTTGATATTGATATTTTACTGACCGGAACAATACGATGTCACCGATCACGTGACTTGCAGGTACTTTAAAAAAATGTCTCAATGCGAAACAGAATCTGTGTCATCCAAATACTCCTTTTTCAAAAGAGAAAACAAAGGTTACCCAATTTGCTAGTTTGTTAGAAATAATTCCCTGTCTAATACTTTCTTCCAACATGTAATGAAATCACCATTTTTTGGCTTAAGCCCATGTACTATTATTTCTATATATAGCCACAGTAGAGTTGTAACTCCTTCTTTTTTCTACATCCTTGATATATTCTTTGACAGAGTTTTAGATTTTTAAATATTTTTATAAATTTATCATTAACCATGTTTATTTGTTTATTTATTTTAGAAAGTCTTACATAATTTTGAACATGTCTTTCATCGTTTCTCTGTGGACAACACAATGGGCTGCAGTTACCACCCAGAAAGGGCTAATGATAGAGCCCCCACAATGTGTATTATCCAAAAACGTGATCAAGACTTGCCAAGGCCAGGCACCTTTCTTTGCATCAACACCATTTATCACCCGACCGGTTTGAACCTGTGAGATTCCGCATTGACCTTAAAATAAAACAATTATATTGTTTATACACCATGCCGCAGAAGCTGCCAGCTTGTTTTAACCCTATTTTAAACGTGGGAGAGGGGGGGGGGGGAGAGGTGCGGACTAGGCAATACATACCATATAAATATAATATCCAGACTATAGTTTTATAGTTAAATCATATGTTCTTCCTGGAGTACCAAGCGGTGAATCCTCCTCCTCCCTCCACGTGGTCCTTACCAAGACCAAAATAGGCCGTGCCAAATAGGATTAAAACACCAAGTGTCCTTAATTGCCAGGAAACTCCAGAAAATAGTTGTTGGATGACTCATAATTGTGGAACATAGAACAACTAAGAAGATACAATGGTTTGAAATAATAGGCTGCAATGGTTGACACGATACCCAAAAAACTAAATTCACTCGATTTCCTTAGCGTAATAATCGTTTTGGATATATATACAAACATACATACCCGCTGGGATAACCTTCCATGTGGGTGTGGGTAGTGTTGGAGGTGGTGGTACTGTGGTTGGGACTATAAGGAAAAAGGACTATCAGTATTCCGTTATAATAATCTACAGAAGATCATTGAAACTTTGAAAATCAGTTGCAAAACACATGTCTCTATATATCTTGTTATTATCTTATTATTAACGAGCTTGCTTTTTATTGCTGTTCTCCGCGAAACTTGAAAATAAAATGTTGAAAAGCATTCTACTTTTTTCCTCGAACTTTTGAAATAACCAATCAGATTTTAAGTAACTTCTGCTCCTCGAACTCTGGCTTTACGATCCCAAAAAGCATTTTGTGTCTTCCGATGACTTTATAATTATCTTTCCAGCTCAGATTCATATGCACTAAGTCTACTCTCCCTCGTGGAGCTTCACCTAGAAATCATTCGAGATGATGGGCGACAACTAACGTTAAAGAATGAAAGAATCCTGGTATATAAAATCACTTTCTGGCACGCATCAAACCGGTAAAGCTAATAAATGTGATTTGTATTTACACTCTCTAATTGACCCTGCAACCCTTTAATACATAAGCATACCCCCTGGTTATAATAAACTTACCATTGAAAACTTTTATAATTTTATGAGGAACCAGGGTGTCTTATCAGCTTTTACCAAATTTATTTAACATTATATTACCTGTAAAAAGCAAAATAGCAAATTAATGCGACCGATGATTTGATTTCATTCCGGGGGACATTATGCATTAAAGGGTTAAAATATTATTTTGTACGTTACTCCTTTCATGCATAGTCCCCGGAAAGAATCAAAATTACTGGCCATTTCTTTGCTATTAAATAAAATACATTTGGCAAAAACTGATAAGTTCCTCATAAAATTATAAAGATTTCCATTGGGAAGATTAATATAACCAGGAGGTATGCTTATACATCAAAGGGTTAATGTATATGAAGTCTTTAAAGCATCTACGGAGATGTTCAAGTCTACTATATATTTTAAAATTTCCCTGTTCTACAATACTCACCTTTACAGAATCCACATGCCTTTGCACAGTTTTTCTTCATGTAATCAATTTCTGCTGGATCGTTGCAATACTGCTTCTTGACATCACAGAGCGTGATCTTATCTTTACATTCTATTAACATAACATAATGGTATTAATATCAAAGACAACTCGTGTTCTTCCTTTAAAGTGCTACAAACGTGATGTTTTAACTGACAGTAACTCAGTACAGGTTGGCATAAAATAGGGGGGGGGGGGTATGGCGAGAAGTTTAGTCCCATTCTAGGTCGGTCCTTTTTATCCTTAAAGTGTATAGAATCACAATGGTGGTATGTGTTGATGGTGACATCTGGGGCGGTCAAGTCAGTACTAAACCTGAGATCTAAACGTTCTTTGGTTAATCGAGATGCCATAAATATGATTCCAGCTCTTCTCCTTCCGGCTTTATAATAAAAGAAACGACTAATCTTGTCTAGTAGAAGTTATGTTGCTATAAATATCCTTTCCTGTGTTATAAACCTTTAAAAAAAATTATTAAAAAATATGTTTCAGTTCTTTCCAGCCCAAACTTGTTCTTAACTCGTACTTACTTTTGTCCTGTCTTGTGCATCAGTGTTCTTATAAGGTGGATTCTTTGGAAAAAGTACAATGGAATAAAATAAAACACATAGATGGCGACAGGACGGTAAGCGCAAAATTAAGCGCCCTTGTGGGAATGCTCGTAATCTTAAGCGCCAAAAAAGAGCGCTTCGATAAAAATAAGTTTTGATGTAAGCCCTTGCCTGGGCGGTAATTTGAAAATAACAAATTTCGAAATGTATTGTTATAGCATTGAACTAAGGGCCAATTTAGGGCATCACCGCTGTGCGTCGAAGCGCCCAATGGAAACATTTCCACTACAAATATGTAAGCACTGTTTTACTGCTTTTCTTCTTTTCTTCTTTATGTGTTGACTGACTTGTTAACATGGATGGTTTCTTAAAAATTCGAAAACAACTGGATTCATTAGAATATGAGACTAGACTGCGTTCATTGTTGGTATAAAAGAAAAGGAAAACAGCCTAGGAAACGAAGTCATCGTTTCTGGATTGGAGATATCTTACACAATGATCGTGAACAGTTCTATTGATACGTACGAATGTCACCAGAAAAATGCAATCATTTGTTAAGCTTAATTTCTATTTGCTACTTTTATCGTGCGCAATTTGTCGTGCGACGTTGTTTTCTCGCTTCTGATTGGCTAAGCAGAAAAATCGGTCAAAAAAGTAGGATTTGTTCAATCTATCTAAGTCGCACGATCGATATTATGCAAAGAACAAAGAACTGTAAACAAAGAACTGTAAACAAAGAACTGTAGGACAATCGCGATAAAAGTAGCAAGTGGAAATTAAGCTTAAAGTTTAATCAAAGCAGTAACAAAGGCAAAATCAAAGTTTCGTACCCCAATATCAACTGAAGAAAGCCTTGCTCCCACGCTACATATTTTAGCATCAAACGACAGCCAGCGATCATTAAGTTTTTTATTTCGCCGTAGAAAATGATACTGCTAGCAAAATTATGCAATAATTTACTCACCATTACATTGATTGCAGGTTTTTCTACAGTTTACCCCCAAGAAAGCTCTGTTAAAAGGAACATGGCAGTATCTTTTCCACATGACGCATTGCAAAAGTTTGTCCTTGCATACTAAAATAAATAATAAATGAAGTAATAATAATTTAAAAACATCATAATTGAGGATGGGAAAACCTAGGGTTGAATGGCCAAATCAAACATGTGTTATCAACTCTATCTCTATAGTATTGGATCATATTTGTTGTTTGTCTCTTGTCTGTCCTTGTGCTGCTATTCTATTACATGTCTACGTTTAATGTCTCCTTTATTCTATATCTGTAATTTATTTTATTTTCTTTTTCTATCTAATTCAACTTACTCTTACTTCTATTGCTAACAATTATATATTCTTTTATATATATATATTTTAACACATTTTATAATTGTAACACTATTGTTTATTTATATGTCACCATGGAGAACATGGAAACTAATATAATTATATAAAAACGATTTTGTAATATATTTACTTCATTCCTGAAGAAGACTTAAGTATAAGTCGAAACATGTTGATAAAATATAAAAATGTTGTGATTTATTTAAAATTAAATATTGCAATTTGTTCTACTTAGACCAATTGAGTAATTATTTTAATGGAAACATTATATTAAAAAGTACATAGGAGTAATAAAAACGTTTGAAATATAAAATAAATGATTTTTACTATTTTTACTATTTTTACTATTTTTACTATTTTTACTATTTTTACTATTTTTACTATTTTTACTATTTTTAATTGACTTTTCCTGAAATCTGTTTGTATAACGTAACTGATAAAGTTCGTTTTCTTTAAAAAAACAACCGGATTACAGAATCGGTTTCTCCGTCAAACATCTTTAAATGTCAAAGGAAGTCTGGCCAGTAAAGAACAAGAACGTTAAGGCAGGGTTTGGAATAAGCTCCAAGGGTTGCAAAAATTAAAATATAATAAAAGCAGAAGAGACGTAGATTAGGAGACGAAGAGTATTTTCATATGAACATAGTATAGTAATATATATAATATACCAACGTCGTGTGGCAGAAATTTGAATCGTTAAAAAATACTTCTTTAATTAAATCATGAATAATTGAACATAACTAAGCCCTGAAAAAATAAATTACTGAATAAATTAATAGAAAAGATTTGATTTTTATCCGGGGATCACATGCACTAAACGGTTAGCTGTGTATGAATTGACAGTTGTAAAAAAACTTTTATGAGGGAATTTGATGTACGTAAATGTACAACCGATTTGAATCGATAGTTCCATATCATCATATCATTTGATATTTATCGACCATATATTATACTTTAATACGTTAAAGCTCCAACTATGCACAAATTTGTGAGACAAACTCCCTCCCCCCTCCCATGAATATCAATGTTGCTGTGCTGAAAAAGTTGAGCTCCAAGTGCGGCTTAACCTAAACAACATTGAGATGGGGGAGGGGGCTCTGAGTATACTGGAACGTACGAAAGCAGCCAACGGAGGTGTTCTAAGAAAGAGGTGTTCTAGAGGGGTATCCTTCCTGGCAAATGGAGGTGTTCTAACAAAATACTCAATT
>JANTOQ010167035.1:0-13520 GCA_027564595.1 Bythotiara depressa | reverse complement strand
ATAAGAGAACATGAGTAAGGTAAACGTGATTCCACAAGATATCATTGTGCTCTCAGATTGGAGAATTTGAATTTCACTTATGAGCAGTAGATTTGGATTCAGATATAGCTATTGTAAGAAGCTTAGCAAACTCCATAAGAGAACATGAGTAAGGTAAACGTGATTCCACAAGATATCATTGTGCTCTCAGATTGGAGAATTTGAATTTCACAAGTTCTCCCAAACACTAGTTATGGTCCCAATGTGGCCTATTCATTAGAATGTTTACTAAAGCTCTCTATAGAAGACATTAGCAATGCAAAGATTACTAAATGCTTCGATTCTTTTTTTCTTGTTGATTGTAATTAAAGCTCTCATCTGATCTGCAGAAGTTTCTAATCCCTCTGCAAGTCAACAATTTATTATTGTTTTTTTATTGTGTGTTTTTAATATTAATATTCATGAATTCTCCATTTATTTATTCATCTCACAATTTCATTTTAGACAAAAGAACTGATGGATGAATTTCTCAAAGACAAATTTCAACAGGAGCAGGAAATGAGGTAGGTAGTACATTGTAACTTTGAATTAGAAATAAATGAAAATTTTATTATTTTCAATTTTGACCTGTTATGACAGTAAGCCCTACCAAAGACTTATTTCTCTAAACATTTAATTTTATAGTAAATATTCATTTTCTTCAAAAGGCTTGTATGTATTTTAATCAAAAACATTTTTTTAGAGTGCTGGTTGAAGAAATAATGGAAGGACATGAAAATGCAAAGGAGGCCAAGAAGAAATTGAAACAATATAAACAGTCTATTGGTATATAATTTATATACACTCTTTTGAAAAAAATTTCCTACCAGCTACCATCTTGTAAGCTATACGTTATTAACCCTTTATTGCAAAGTGTCCCCCTGGAAAGAAATCAAATAATTGGTCATTTCTTTGTTCTTTTTCTTTTTCCAGGGGATTAATTATTGGAAATATATTATAAAATAAATTTTGTAAAAGCTGATAAATATATATATATATATATGATGTATTAAAGAGTGAAAAACAGAACTACATGATATTTACTACTCTGAGTTTCATGTATTTCACAATCTTCAGGTAAAATATAAACATTTTTACAGAACGTATATATATATATATAAGTGCCACAGATCTTTTCTGATGACAACATTCTTATAGCTTCTCAGGAAAAAATAGATAAAAGGCTGGGAATTTGCAAACATATACATGGATATTCCCTACAATATTTCCTCATTTTTTCGCGTTATGCTTTCCCGAAAAAGGTTGCTGGATGTTTGTTTCTTGAATATAGTACATCATGTAAGAATTTTATTTGTGATATATGAATGAAGGTCTGTTCTAAAATTAATGTGGTAAATTAAAATTGCTATTTCCTAAGTAAAAAACAACAAGAAACGCAACAAATGAACAACAACAGATTTTTTTCTTTTCTTTAAAATATTTGTGCACACAAGTTCTAACTGTGTACAAGGTTTCGTGGAATAATTCAAATGAATAACAAAATCATGTTTGCATTAAATGTTTTACATCTTTTGTCATTTTGTTTGTCCTTTTCACAAAAATAATTATTTTTATGTAATTATATTTATATAGGGATTAACTGGATGTCAAAAATTGTTTATGTCAGCAGTTTCAGTGGATAAATTTTCTTGGTTGCTTTCTGTAAAATGCAGTATAATAGCAGCCAGGTGGAATGTGGCACCATAAATTTTGGTGAAATCTTATCATTCATAAAATTTTCGGAGGCATTTTCACCTTATCCCTTTAATGCACAAACCACGGCTGTTTCATTTCACGTAAATTGAAATCTCACTCAAGATGGAAGCAAAAATCTTCGTAAAAATCAAGAATTCTAGCATGTGCAAAAATCACAATATCTTGAGTCGTATTTAACATTTTTTAACTCTGTAAAAAGTATTTACTTAATGAATGTTTTCAGTTTCTTTTAATATTTATTATTTTATTAGTAATGTGCCGGAGAAAAGCTACAGTCCTTCGAAGTTTGCGTTTTTTCAAAAATCGCTTTTCTCCAATGAAGTTTCCATGCTTTCTACATCCACAATAATGAAGAAATCTCCACAATAATCTGTGTTCAAAGTAAAGAAGACACATGTTGTGCACGTATGCTATCAGCAGTGAGTGAGCGAGTGAGTTATGTCTAAAAAAAATCAAAATCAAAATTTAACATTGCAAAAAAAGTGCCAGTTTCTTTCTGGATGCATTTTGCTGATAGCATACGTTCTTTTTTGATCTTCTTGGAATACATTTAAAAGGTTTTTAAGCCTTAAACAAACATTATATGAGTGCACAACCTTCCAAAAAGACCCCTTATTTTTGGTATATTGTGATATTAAGCTTGCTTAACTCACCACAAGAATAATCCTAAAATCCATGGTAGATGGGCAAAAACAGAGGAAAAAAACAACAAATATACTGATTTTATATAATTAAATACTGCATTATAATACTGCAAAATAATGTTTTTATGGTTCATATGTCTTTATTGTATCTTCTTTTGCATTCTTCTATGGTTTCTGTGACTTCAATATTGAAATTTTGGTGAAATTTCAACTCCTCAACTTTCACAACATTCGGAGCTAGCTCAATGCTACCGAATCATCCTAAAAAGCTAAATAACTGCTTCTACAATGCTGTAGATGATGAATTATTACATTAAATATGTTGGCAATACTCCCTAGTTAATAAATAAATAATTTTTATAAGGATATCATGTATAGAATAGCGATTTTTTTGCTTAAATTTCCCCTTTTTTTATAAATTTGGGGAAATAACCCAAATTTTGTGGCATGCACACTATATCTGCTGGTAAAAATTGAATACTCTGCAGAAAGCATAACTGTTCTTCTTTTATATACTTTTTATAGAAATAAAAAATGTTGAATAAATCAAAAGTTAGACAAAAATTTATACAGACACCTGTAAAATTTTGAACTTGGAATTAGGTTTCAAGTGAAACAGCTGTGAAACATACCTCCATGTTATATTAGACTTCCACTCTGAGGTTTCAGGGGGTCTTTCAGCTTTTAACAAATTCATTTTAGATTATATTTTCAATTATCAACACCCTGGAAAAAGCAAAATAGCAAAGAAATGAACGAGGATTTGATTTCTTTCCATTTTGTGAGATATATTCTTATCACCTGCATTGTAATAATTTTGATGAGAATTGAAAAGAATCAATTTAAGAAATTATTATAAATGATAGTCCAGGAATAATTTTTCAAGTATTTTTTTAGAGAAAACAAAATTGTGCCAAACTGTTTTTGTGTACAGGTATTCTAAAAAATATGATCTTATTTTCAGTTGCTGAAGTTAACAATGAAAGTCAAGCTTTAATGAGAAAAGCATTGGAAGAGGTTCATTTTGTTCATTTATTAATTTGTTTACTTTGTTGTTATTTATTTATTTATTCATTTTGTTATTGTTGTATAGTAGTAGTTGTGTTTGTTTATAATATTTATTTAAAAGACCTTATTACTGACAAGATTTATTGTTTTATTACATAGCATATTCTAGACCTTTTTTGCCTTTGACAATCAAAGGCATCGAAGTCAACACCCTTGTTTCTAAAAGGTGATAATTTTAAAACCATCTAAAAGTTCCAAAACTAAGGAGAATGTGGGGGTTACAGTATTACCCATTTTTCTGGAAAATGTCAGCAAAGTAACAAGTAACTTTGGGAAATTCTACGTAAAATAAATTTAACCTCTTAGCTTCTCCTCTGTCCAATCCAGGAAATATTGTCAAATAACCCCCAGAAAAATGTGTTTAAATTAATGCTACCCACTAGAAAGTACTAATATCCCCTGAGAAATTCAAAATTTAAAAGGTATATCATTGTTTTGATAAAAAGTAGAACTTGGTGTAGTTAAAGATAATCTACGTTTCTATAAGGTCCTGCATGTTGTTTACCTTTAGAACAATATCTTTATTCAAGATTTATTCGAGTTTATTATAATTTTAAATTTGATTGACATATTCTAATATAAATAAATAAATACTAAAACTTGATTTTATTATTTAACAATCTAATCTAATCCTATTGTCTTAAAACCTTTGAAATGTTTGATAGCGAATAATTTTGTGCTGATCTTTGGCTGATGTAATCACTTTACACACTCTTGTTCTGAACAAGTTTGTTATATCAAAATAGATTATCTTTAACACAGAATATTTGGAGATTTGCCTTGCCATTATAGTCATAATAACACTGATAAGACTGCAGACTATTGAAGGTGAAATATATACATGATCACTAGTACCTTTACTAGACTATTTAATGAATTTGATATATTATTACCTCACAGGTCATGTGTCCTATTTTAGGGACAAATCTTACCAAAAATGGATGAGGCTCAATGATAGTACATAATTTCCACGAGTTAAGGAGAAATATATAACATGCTCTCAGTACCAGCATTATGTTTTACAAAGCCAGACCAATGCAACTTCTAGCAAACTTGTGCTGAGTAAGCATTTTCCCCATAATGATGATGATAGGAAAAAGTAATAAAAACATACAGATTCGCCACATTTCTGCTGAACTTTTCACTGATCCGACTTTGTGAATGTACTGAGAGCATTTTATATCATCACTATTACTTGGAATCTTAGTTTTTACATCAAACCAAATATGAAGTCAAACATGTTTGAGATTCCTACTACATACACTTGCACACATTATTTCACTTACATTTTGACTATAGTCATTACGTTATGCTGGCTGCATTAAAAACTTTGACACTATAGTCCTTAAACTTTTTAACTGGTAAAAAACTTTGAGACTAAAACCTTTTATATACTACACTGAAATTACATCCACACTTTAATTTGTAAGGCATGATACGATCATAAGTGAAGTCCTAGTTGCATTTAAGCTCTCCCTTCAGCTCTGTGAGTTAAATGATGATGCAAAATATTTATTATATATGTGTTCAATAGGAAACTGAAACCAATTTGTGTTTATTTTGTGTTTTATATAAAACTTAATTAAGTTGTTTCTTTGAAACATAGCTAATTATTGTCTTACATCATTTTAGGCTGAAGCTGAAATGCGCGAAAAAGTTGCTTTGATTGCTAAGATTCGTGCCATAGAAAATGTACCTCGGATTCGATTCAAAGTAAGTATAATTGCATTGAATTCAAAATAATTTTAAGAAAGATGTGAGGAACAGAGCACTTTATCACACTTTATCACACTTTAGGTAAATTGTTTAATGCTCCTTCGCATAGCCAATTGACAGTTATTTCATGTCTTGACAAGTGTAGCAGTCGTATGTATCAATGTGGTTTTAAGGTTTTTATATCCTTATAAATTATTATATCATATTGTATTAAAATCTTTATTCACTTTCAGTATGTTGATCTTACTGAAACATCAGGTGCTGGTTTACTTGGGGAGATGTCAGTATCTGAGGTATAGACTTTTCTTCCTATTTTTTGGTTATTTTCATATGATGACAGTAAATGGTATGCATTGATATATTCCCTAATTGCTGGGAAATATAGTTGTTGTTGTTGTTGTTGTTGTTGTTGTACATTTAATGTCAATTTTCCGTGCTACGTGTTAGATGAGGAACCTTCCTGTAAGTTGGAACTTACTGGAGCATAACTAGACACAAAGGTTTGGATGCCCTTCCTAACAACCTTCACTTAATGGGCTGATCTATTCATAAGAACTCCTGTGTTTTTTATCATGGCACTACCCACTAAACTGAATGCAAACCAAGGCTAATGGGCTCAATTTACCCAAGGTTTGAATTCAGAGTTATCTTTCTCTTAGATGGATTGCCTTACAGAGTTAACAGCTCCAAACACACCCCCCCCCCCCCCCAAAAAAAAATCAGATTAACTGCCATTCAATTGTAGATCAATAGCAGTGTTTTTCATCAAACATTTTATATTTGCCTGTTTTTATATCCCACATGTGATGAAACGTATACATTGGGTTAAATAAAAAGAGAAACTGAGGAAATATGTTTGATTGAAGAACATTTGTGTTTTTTAAACTCAAAACCTCAAAACCTGCTTCTGCTTATAGGGTTTCATATAAACAGGACCTGCATGGAGTTCTGTTTAACATTTCCATTTGACACATCAACCATACTAAGAATCTATCATAAGACTTCCATCCCTGCTTTTCTGTCCAGGATTTTAAAATTTATTTTCTAATCTGTTTGTCACAGGAAATATGTTTTACACTTATTTTACATTACCACACTGACTATTTTAGTTACGAGAGAGATTGAATTTACTCAAGGTCGAAGAAAAACAAGAAGAGGGACGAAAAAGAAAAGAAATTTTGCAGAGTAAAGTGGTAGGTCCAGATGATATAATGAGATACAACTAAGCTGTTTTGTTCCTTTTCCTCTAATGTTTTGATAAAAATGGAGAAACAGCTTTCCAAACCAAGTAATGATTTAAAAGTGGTACTTATGTCTCAAAACCATGAATTTGTTTTTCCAATAGAGGGTTTATCCATCTGATAGAAACAATCCTGTTTTTCACCCAAAAACCAGGGTAAACCTGAAATTATTTAGATTTTTAGAAACCTGCCTTTTTAGTGCAGCAAAAATAAATTATCGTAATTTGTATTCAAAATTGAATGAAGAATGTTTGTTTTTGTTTTTATTTTTTTGTTATAATGTCAACAGAAAGTTGTTTTCTAACACAAGCCTTGATTTGATTTTTCAGCCATGTTATGGTAAATCACACTGGTTGACATTATTTGCCTCTAATTTTTCTGAGACATTTTTAGGAGAAAGATCAGTTGCTTATGGATACACTCGAGTCTATTGCAAAGCATCGATCCGATAAAGGAAAAGAAGCAGCTATAAGGTATAATACGGAAAAAAGTTTAAAGTTATTTTAAGCAACTCTTTTAAATATAAATATTCCAGAGAATAATTGATGGTACTATCAGTTTGTATAGAGAATAATAAGGTAAAATAAAATGCTTGAGTGAATCTTAAACTAAATTATGTAGCTCTTGTTTTGGATCACAGTAGAATATATTTTTTAACATTAATATATTGTTGGAATTAATATGATGTGGTTTATTATGATAATATTGAGATACTATCTTAAAGCTTTCTTATCTTTTCTCACATGGTAACAGACAGTAAAAGAGAGTCATAAACATTTTTAGAATTGAACATTCATTGTACAATTTAAATTTGACCAAAAGGCCTAATCGTTCTATTAAAGTTATTTCCTTCATTCCTGCTCTACTCCCTATATATTACAGGTTTCTCGAGGTTTATGTTGATACCTTTACTTTTATTAGATTGGAGGAAAAGAAATCTGCAAGCCGGTTAGAGATAAAAGATCCTAAGGTGCAAGAACTTCAAGAACGTCTTTCAGCTAGAAGAGCAGGTAAGGTTCTCTCAGTTATTTGCAAAAATCTGTGACATTATGTAGCACATTTGTATTTAATCAATTTTCTATTGTGGCATAAACACTTTAGTTACAAGGAGGTTAGAGTGTTGTAATAATGCGAGGCATGTTTTTATAAATTAACAAGTTAGATCAGCCGAATTTTCATGTTAAAATATACACCATTAGATTTCAAAATTAATTTTTGAGGAAACTTAATCTTGCTTAACCCTATTCAGCCTGGGGGGGGGGGGATTCTGCCCCCTGTCAGTTTAGCTCAAAAGTTTGGTTTTTAAGAATGTATTCACTTTGCATTATTGTAAATATTTCACAAAAGTTTTCTTATATATTCAAGGTTATTTGTTAATTTTCTGGTACTTTTACTAATCTGGAGTTCTTCTCTGATATTGATAAAATGAAAATTTACTTAATACTCAATGCATTTGATTTTTATGAAAATTTCAAGAAAATTTCACAGTTTTCCTTGTGGTGTTTTCAAACAGACTTTTCTCGTATGAAACTATTTAGTTTCCTGATAACGTAGTTGTGATGGCTTGAAAACCTTTGATAACAATAACAAACACTATTATTTAACAATTATTACAAGATTAGACTTGTTGCAAAATTTTCCCATTAAAAGTATCGAACAACTTTTAAAAGTAGGATAGAGAAGCGATTTTTGCTGTAGTCAATCACGGTGAATCAGATGCTTTGTTTTTAATGTGAGGTGTCCTGTTATGAATTTACAATTTGGAAATTTTTTATTATCAGTATTGAAGCTTGAAGCTATCTTCATACTAGCAAGGTCTTGTTTTGATTGAAATCAGGAAATGATTTTTAAGTTATTTATTCAACCGGTCTAAAAACTATTGAGATTTCTCCCGAAAAGTTAATTTTTGATGAAACTTTTGTAATTCCTCCTTTAATAACCTCATGGTTCTCAGCAGTCTGCTAAGCCTGGTATTATCATGATATTTTTTTGATGTCATTATAAACCTGCTAAACCTGGTAATATAATGATATTTTTCCAGTTTTACCTGAAAAAAGTTTTTTTATCCATCTGCTTCCATCCGTGTTCGAATTTTTTTGGTAATCAATCTTTTTTTTTTATTATCATTGTTTTATTTATCGCTGAAATATATCGATGTTTTGTGGGGAGCTTAGTTCAAGTCAAAATATCATGATATTTTACTGGTTTGTGTCATGATAAACCTGATAATAATATCATGATATTTTTTCCTCCCCTTATGCTGAGAACCCTGAACCTGCTGTTTTTAAAAATGATTTCCTTTGCTGTTGTAATTGGTCTTCTTTTCTTTTTTTTACTTGAACCAAACTTATAATGAGATAGAGCAAATTTTTGGGAGAAATTACTTGAGCCAAATTTCCTCATGTTTCCTCAAAAATTAATTTTGAAATCTGATGGTGAAGATATTAACAATACAATCAAACCAGATTTGCTCAGTGAATTTGTAAACCAAAGTTTTCTTTATATTTAATTATTAAGAACCTTTTTCGAATTATGTTTGGCGCTAATATCAATAAGCAAATACGCAGAACATTTAACTGACATAATCCTGAACGGCTGTGTGAAGTACTCAGTCAAACTATCAGTCATATTAAAGTGACAGTGTTCTTTGAACTGTTCTATGAAATCTTTTTGTTTTGTTTTGTTTATTATTTTAATTAGAGCGAGAAAAATATCGCGTGCAATCAAGTCCACCAAAACCGACAAGTAAACAACGACAACTTTCGAAACAGAAGGTAAGTTTATGTTCATAGAGTTCGTAGTGTTTTTCGGACGATAACGACTAATCAATCACGATCTACGTTTAGCTACCGTGGCTGATTTGGACGAACTGGTTCTAGTTCGGAATCGGTAAAAGTCGCGGAAAAAACATGCCTAATACACTCTGAGGAATCACTAGTTGTAACTGGAGGCAGTTTTAACTTGCGGTCGCGAGTTTTACCGCGAGTTATGGACTAGAATCCAGTTCGTCCAAATCAGCCACGGTTAATTTAGTTAAATTCTTATGTTTGCTATGTTTTAATGTTCTGTGTTGACGACGAGTGCCTCTGAGATAGTTAGCTACCTAAAATAAGTCTGCGTGGATGGTATTGCGTAGTTCAACTTTCTCTTGAAGGATTGGTTTATCAATTTACTTGATTATTTTGATGTGCTCTATTTTAGGATACACTTGAAGAAATGCGATGGAAAGAATTAGAACGCACTCGTCAGAAGGCAGCAAAATTACACGCGGAAGGTGTAAGACAAGCGTCTAGTAGAAGTCAATTCCTCGTTAGTTGAAGTTGTAACTATAGCTCATATTCTAGGTTTTTATTGTGGGTATAATTATTCGTGTGATCTCCTTTTCGTGCGTTTCGCGCAACTTATTTATTTCCATGAAAAATTTAACTTGTTTGTAAATCAGTCTAACCAGGGACTGGAGGCTGATTTTCACGTGAAATCTTTTTTTCAAAAAGTGGATTCGCGCATTCTGATTGGTGTAAACACTTACTCTATAATGCCTGAATGCACCTCCTGATTATTGTAAATTTCCTAATAGTAACCCTTATAATTTTATGAAAGATCAGGGGGATCAACTTTTTACCAACTTTAATGTTCCTTTTATTTCCAATTAGTAACACCCCTGGAAAAAGCAGTAACGAAATGAATATAGATTTGAATAATTTCCGGGGACACCAGGTACTTTAGGGTTAAGATACTCGTGAGGAAATTTATCTGTGTCTTTAGTAAGAAACTGCAAAAGCGCAAAAGCGAGAGGCTTTTCTTGCATAGGAGATGCCCCTCTCTAGACGCGTTGTCCGTAAATTCGAGTAGATTATGTGTCTCTACCCTACCGATGATTTTGTTACGTATTAGTAGAGTTTATTTTTGTGGTGTAGCATAAATTGTATATTCAAACCTTAAATTGTAATATATATATAGATTTTGTGCTTTTATTTTTATATTTTTCTTGTCAGTTCATTTATTTCCGTTCTCCTTCACAAAGCATTGGTAAAGATGAAAAAATATTTTTCTGTTACTTCTACGGTGGAGTATACTACAAACACATATCTGAAGACTGATCTCCACCCCAAATGCTTTTACCATGTGCTTGCGCGAACAATGGAAAGCGGTTGCCTTGGAAGCAGGTTCAGTATTTACTCCCAAAACGCTGTTGCACGGCTAACTTAGTCACTGTGATATTTCCGTTCGCTCTCTTTATTGTTTATCTGGAACTTTTTAAACAGTAAAAAAATTGCTTAGAACCACTGGTAATAGCAAGGATATATAAGAGCGAAGCTTCGCTTTTATGTTATATCCTTGGTAATAGTAAGGATAACCATGTTTTTAATGGAGAATTAAAAACTGTTTTTAAAGCCAGTTTTAAGATACTGTGCGGCACATTGTACTTATAAACGCCCGTAGTAGAGATCGTCAGTTACTTTCGGCACTTTGGTACTTGGTCAGCAAGGTACTGTATTGGTTCCCTTTATTTTTTATTGAACTTTGAGGCACAAATTTTGGCATATAACTTTCTCCAATTTTTCAATGATTTTCGAATATTGTGTAGTTACTACTTCTGTTTGAGTATTGCACAGCAAGGATATATATATATTGATCACACAAACCGCTTCCTCTTCGCTTGTGTACAGAACCGCCGAGATTATTCCGGAAGCCTAAGCTACCGAACTTAAGATCACCAGGGGGGTCTTATCAGCTTTTACCAAATTTATTTTACATTATATTTTCAATAATTACCACCCCCTGGAAAAAACAAAATGGGAAAGAAATGACCAATGATCTTGTCCTTTTTTATGCATTACCATTAGCATTAAAGGGTTCAGGCTTGAATTTCAATGCGTATGTACGCAGGCAACTTTCTATATGCTGAAAATGATTATCGTTGAGACTTAAAACGCGTTCAAAGTTGCTTTGAATAGAAACTCCATTTTGGACAATAAAATAAATGTTTTAAATACGGCAAAGGTAGGCAGTAAATACGCGTTCATTGGTAAATGGAAGAGTATAAAATTGCTAAATTTAGTGAAATTGGGGACTATTTGAAAATTGTTGCGTATTGATCATAACCCCCGATATGAAATAGGAAAATAAATATTTTTCCTTTTCAGTGCCGTGCGCGAATTACCCGATAAAACAGACTAGATCTAACCAAAATTACTAGTCTAGATTAGTCGTACTACTCAATCCTATCACAACGGAAAGACTTCTTAAGAACGACTGCAAGTGTGGCCAAAACTAGAAATGAGAGCGTGGCGTTGAGATTGCCGTAAACCTGATTTACCGAAAATATCAAGATTTTAAGATTGGATTACATACTGGATTAATTAGGAACGAATGACGACTCACTTTAATTTATTTACAATGTTTCTTTTGAAAACTTTACGAAGATTGTGTGCTAATCCATATAGAAAATCGGGTTTTATTGCGCCACTTCTCGAAATTACTAAAGCTAACCACGTAAACTATACTATACCCACTATCATTATATTTCTGTTCTAACTGCACGTATTTACTAGCTTCAGTACTATTTTAAAGAAAGAAAGAAGAACGTTCTTGTTTTACACCTGAAGCTAGAATAATAACAAATGGCACACTTAGATCGAAAGGTCTTTGATCGATCAAAAGATTTTCTGAAGCAGTAAACGTTATTTAACAGGTAACACTTAAATTCATTCTTCTTCGCGTCTAAATTTTTTCTTCGACTTATGTTATACCTGTCGCCACATGTGATCCTATTGAGTACGTGGAATGTTCAAAAAATGCTCAAAGAAGATTTTAATGTCGTTGAAAGAAAGGCCCTGTGCGTTTGTTTAGAAGACATTCATATTCTCTAACTCGTTGAAAAAAGTTTCTTTCAAGATGAAACTGTTTGTGTTTCTTCTCGTCGTATCTTTAGCATTCGCCGGTAAGTTTTGTTCGTTTTTGTTACAATTCTTGTGCATTCAAACTTGTCAGATTTAATCTTTCCAACTTTTTGGTATTTTGCGTGCTTCGTATTAATTCCTTTTTATTATTATTTTTCTAGATGTCGAGTGGAAAAAACTGGATGATGCCATTGAAACTGCAAAAAAGGGGTAACTTTTTTAATCCGCGGGGATCCGCGGGGATCGAAAAATCGGATTCAACGTAACTTTCAACTATTTGAACGCTTCCTGTTTACGCTTTGGCTGTTATTTTATCAAATTTCTGGATTTTACTGCTTAGATCTTCTTTTTCAAATTTCTAGACGTTAAGCTTTCTTTGTATGTTTAAATAAAAAATACTTTCTATGAATTTTTAAATATAAAAAATAAATAAAAAAGTTTGTTTTGTTTCGCTGCGAGTAGGGTTCGAACCTACGCGGGAAGATCCCATTAGATTTCAAGTCTAACGCCTTAACCACTCGGCCATCGCAGCTGATATTTAGACGTCTTGAACTATGATCTTGTTATTACGATTTTTTTAAATTATAGAATAAGTGTTTCTTCAATACAAAAATATCACTGAGAATATGTTCTGAAGAATATGTTTTTAGATGGATGGGAAATTAATAGAGTTAGTAATATCATAAGTTGCAATTATAAAGATTATTCAACTGTGTTTGAATTAAAAACAGTAGCAAAGAAAGTAAGACGAATCCCTTGTTTACAAAAAATCCAGTGAAATTTGTAAAAAAAAAATTAGAAATTTACATTTTTGATTTTATAGCTATTTACATTCAGTGCAAAAAAATTGCAAAGTAAGATACGACTTCTACAACTTTTTTTCTAGGAAATTATATTTCAAGTTATTGAAGGTTAGCTAATGTTTGCTATTTTAATAGTGTTTTGACCAGCATCAGTCACATCTTGCCTGCTGGCAGGCAAAAAATGTTTATGAAGAACACTACGGTTTTGGGAATTAAATATCTTGAGAGGCATAGAAATAGTGATAAAGTGGTAGAATATGTTTATATCCTTTTTAGCTCTTTTTTTTCTCATCTTGAGGTTGGTGTCATACATTTTTTTTTTTATAAGAACCACATAATTTTTGCTGAAGCTCGGTGTTCTTAATTTTTTCTAATTTTGAGACTCGATTGTTCTTATATTGTTCTTGTTGT
>JANTOQ010166813.1:0-14718 GCA_027564595.1 Bythotiara depressa | reverse complement strand
AAAATATTTTATTTTATTATATAAAAAACTTTTATTTGTTAATTTTTGTATATAGTCGGATTTGATTAGTTCTTTTTGTTTTATTTCAATTAGAGCTACTTGTATAAAAATAAAGAAAATAAAAAAAAAACTTTTTTCCGACTCTAAATAAATATATCAATCAATCAATCAATCAATCAATCAATCAATCAATCAAACTCTCTCGACCACATATTTTAGCTAATGGATATAAATTGATAAATATGCATAGCTTTCATTACTATACTATAAGATAATTAAGGAATTTTTGCTAAACTATAATCACTATTTTTTTAGGTCCAGGAACTGCACCTCCTCCAGCTCCATCCACACAAGGTAAATCATTAATTTTACATTGATCAGTATGTTTGCCGAAATATGTACAGCTTTCCATAAAACACATTAGGAAGAAAGAGAAATAGAACTTTACGTTCAAGTGAATAGTAGAAATTACTCCTCTTTTACACGATAATCTTCCTAAGAAACATTGGAATATTCTTATTTAGAGGGTAGTGGCATTTACTGGGCATATGTTATATTGCCTTCTTAGCCAATATTGTTTTTGTTTACTTGAATAAATTAAACAAATAAAAGTCTTGTCTTGATTCAAAAATACGTTATATGTTTTGCATTAGACTCTTAAAAACTTCAAAGAAAACACAAAATACAACAAAAATATATATTTTATTTACTCTGGAATGTAGTCTGTAAGTAATATCAGGTGGATTATAAACTGTGCATTAAATTATAAAATACATGCGCGGAAGTAGCGTGCCAATGGATTGAGCGTCTCCTGCAACGTCAATCCAGTGGAAATTGTTTTGCATGTCAGTAAACATGTGATATATAAGACGCCTCGACATGTTATTTGTTATTTTTAAATGCAAACAAACCCTTAATACAACGTTAAGGATACACACAGGGAAAATCTCCAGTTTTAAAAACATTTTAGAAACTCTGTTTTATCATCTTTTATATAACCTTCATATTAGGTTAAGATGACACACTTGAAAAAGTCGTTTTGCAGAAAAATGCATTTTTTTAAACTCTCAATTCTACAGAGACTTCTGCATTTGGTTTAATTTTTGAAGGGAAATTTATATTTTCCACTTACTTTGTGCTTATTTGGTTGTCTAACACCGAACTTAAATCGATTGTCTCAGATTTTTAAAAACGTTTTTCTTTTTGTAGATATTTCCGATCACATTTCACTCTCAAAAATGCCGTTTTTACACACAATTTACATAAAAAAACGTGCCGCTCTCTCCATTTAAGAGGATTTAAAAAACCCTGAGGCAATCTATTATAAAACACACTGTGCTCTTTTCAATGATTTTAATTAAAAACTTCTACAACGACGGATTCTCAAAGGTTAATACAAAAACTACATCACATTTTGCTAAAATAATGCTTCGGAGAAAAACAAGTTTAAAGTTTTAATTTGTCAATCAAAACATGTAAAAAAACCCGTAAAATCCCCCAAAAAGTCCAACATCATTTTGTCAACCCTTAACATATATATATTTTTGAAAATAAAATTTTCTGTTCTACTTAAGGGTATAAATTTCTAAAAATTGATTTTTTTTTCGATTTGTGTTTATCCTTAAAGGTTTGTATGCTTTTAAAAAATGATTGGATATGTTTTGTGAAGGTTTCTCTAATCCTTCTCTGTTGTTTAGGTTATTGATATAGCTTCACCCATCGATAATTAAGTAATCTGTTTCAAGCAATTTTGTCGATATTTTTCTCTGCATTGAAATATTTGCTCTTTATATGTACATTCCTTACTACGTTGTGCAGATTGAGATGTATAATGTGACATCATTGGCGGTATTGATTATATTATCTAACGCGGTGTTTATGGTGTTTTAAATATAAATTTTAGAGACAATGTAAGGTAAAATTACATTTTCCCCGTATTTGTAAAACTCGTTAGAATTGTATTTATTGGTCCTCTGTTATAGTAACGCTGACAACAATGGCTTACACGAGAATAAATACACTCCCTAACCTCAAATATCTAGTTCATTTATATACATTGATATATGTTTTGCGTTCTGTATTTTACTGAAATATGGCAATATAGTAATTAAAATATTCTCTTCTCATTTAGGCCCAGTCACTGCACCCCCATTTCCCAAACAAGGTAAGTCATTACTTTTAAGTCCATCTAGACGTATATTAAAATATTAACAGTTTAACATAAAACACACGACAGTCAAGAAATAACCCCATCTTTTCATAATAGTATTATGTCTCGTGTTGTGATATGTATTTGGCATATGTTATATTGCAAAGAACAGCGCGATATCCCATCTGGTTCTATTTATTATGAAAAATATTTGTATAATATTTATTTACATATTATTTAGTTGACGGAAATTGGGGTCAATGGTCAAATTTCTCTACCTGTTCTAACAAGACTTCATCCTGTACAACCCATACTCGAACTAGGAGCTGCAACAACCCTCCTCCTTCTGAATTTGGAAACTATTGCAAAATATCAACCAGCAGAGTAGGATTGATAGATTCGCAAAGAGATAACTGTGCTGGTAATAAACACTTTTATAACGTTACTTAATGTTTCTATCTGAAAGCCTAGGCCTGTGACATTAGTGCTGGCTTTCATTTTTAAAATGCAAAATGAGCCAGCTATATTTTTCCTTATTACGTGTCTGTGTTTATAAGTTCATGGCAGCATGGAAATCGTATTGTTTTGCTTGGTTTCCCGAAATGTTATTCGATATTTTGTAAGGCTTTGAATTTACCCAAGCAGGCCCTGATTCTGGAAGTCATTATGAATAACTGTCAAGTTACACAAAAAACTGACTGTAAAACGTCGAATGAAAACCACCAATTACAAATTTTTAATTGGTGTTATGGAACGTTCTCCCAGCAATGTCCTAAGATATGTACACTCAAGAATAAATAAAAACATGACTGTCAATTATTTTCTCTCACATTAAAAAGCGTCCATTTTAAAGTTGTTGTTGTTGTCGTCACAGTTCAAATATAAATAGTTACAGTAATATTCCAGTTTCTCGACAACAAATAAGCATTTATTGTGGAGATATCAACATATGCATACTCGATAACTGCTATCACCTTGCCGCTGCTATTATAGTTTGTGTTATTAAGAGAAACAAAGTTACAAAACGTACTGAAGAACATTCGTATTTACTTTTTGGAATCAGTTCGTTTTTATTATTTTTTGCTCTTCTCCATTGTCCATAAAAGGCAATAATTTAAAAATAGTCAGGTAATAAAACACACCCTGACTGGTTTTTGTGTTGTACTGGAGAATACGAAGCCTTTGCTCAAATAGTACGGGAATCGACAGCTCAGTCCGAGGTCTTTCGTAAGGAAACAGGCTTTGTATTTTCCAGTGCAACATGAATAAATACAGAAAATACATGGAAAGGCGCGAATCTGGATCCGGAAATGCGGCGATACGGATAGTTTCTTATTTCTCTGGTGATAAAATTTACGTGGTGAATATAATATCGGCTATCATTTCAAATCGTTCTGCATGGATGCACTTACTGAATTTTCTATCTTGGTACCATGAATACATGTGAGTATATCCTTGTCCCCAAGATCCTGACGAAACAAATAATAACTGAAGTATTTTACATCTGAACACGGCCGCTAGGAATATTGATGGCATTCATGAAAAGGCAAACATTGACTCCTGCTCTGCACGAGTAATAAGCGAAATCTCTCAAGCAATTTATTTGATATGCAAAACCTTGCGTTTAATACCGGCGTAGTCAGTGTGTAAACAAAATAAGTAAAACGCTAATTCGTCCACATAGAACTTGCCTTTTTCATAAAAGACATATCTTAAATGAGTGGTCCCGTGAAAAAATAATCGAGACCAATTATTTTCTTATTTCTAGTGATTTTCAGTTTTTAGCAATAACGCTGCAAACCTTTAAATTTTGCGGACCGCTCAAAAGCAGCTTTCAAATAGATTTTGTGACGTCTTTGTCGGCACAGTTCAAAAAATCTTAAAAAACGCGCGAACGAGAAGTTTCAAATAGGCTCTAGAAATAAACTTTATTTAGCGGTAATACTTTTAGTAATTCATGTATTCTGGTGACTTTCAATGTTAACATCATCTGGTGAATAGGAAAGCTCAGGTTCCCTTCTTCCAACGATGACGACCAAGAAGAAATAGAAGAAATATCTTCTTTTTTTTTAATATATATATATATATTATCCTCTTTAAGGACCATTCATGTAACAAGATATTCTGATGAAGTCAGTTTTATACTGAAGAAAATTTAATAAATAGATTTTGCTTTTTGATACATTGGTCATAATTTCTTATATAAATAAACATAAAAACCAGTATTCATGTGTTGTGTTGTATATATGTACTAAAAAAAACACTTTTTATTTATAACTATATTTCACTCTTATGAGTCTTCATCATATATATATATATGTATATAAAGATAGGAAAAGAAACAATAGATACGCAATATATATATTCCATCATTACGTTTTACAAATGTTTCATTCTTAACAGTAGTTTCGTTATGAAAGTTTCGTTATTAATGTTAAACAATCAATTAACAATATTGTATAATCAGTAAAACATTTTACCAATTCTACACAAGGTCAATATAATCAATCATTGAAAACGCAATGAATTTATAAAAAAATGTTTTGATAAAGCAGGAAACGTTTATATCGATGTAAGAAATACGAAGACGAAGAGAATCTTCAAATATTTTCGCAAAGTTTTCATCTCGCGGAAGACGGTAAAAGCTTTTTTTCTTCTATCTTCAGCTGCTTCAATGGTTTTGCTATCCTCGACAGAACAGTATATCATGGTACATGTATGAATGAAGTTCGTCGTCAATGACGTCACGTGTATTGTCTACAACTCATAACTTAAAACCACATCTTTCAACGGCTTAAAACCCAAACGTTATCAGTAAATTTAGGGGTCTTTTCATTTCACAGAATATGTTTTATAGGCTAATTCATGTGTGCTGAACCCAGTTTTGTTGAAATCTGAAAATGTTAAATCCATGGGAACACTCCTTTAAAACGTAAAATGGTGCGTTACATGTTTAAATCTTTGTCCGTAAACCGGGAAAAAAAGATGCTCTCTGCTTATGGATTATGCGATAACAAAACTATAAACTTCAACTTCAAGTAAACCTTTTTTCCTGATATTGTCTGCGCGTTTAGGCAATTTGATTGGCTGCTTTTTTGCGATGATTACCTACTGCTTAACTTATTTTTAAAAGACGGCAGCTGCTGTTTTTATTTACTAATTTTATTAGTTATAAAGAGCCAAATATGTATGACACAGTTATTCAGAGGCGGCCAGTAGGCTGTTCTAAGAAATCAGGTGTTATTTATTTACTGACAGGAAGTGCGCTTTTGAGTCAAATGAAGAGTAAAATCGAGGTTTCCTTACAACACCTCTTTTCCCCAGTAAGTGTGACTATTTTTCTTAGTACACCACTTTTTTTCTGGGAAACGAGGCTGTTTCACTTAGAAATGTTCATTTTGCTAGGAATTCAGAACATTAACAACTCACAGAACAGCTCAATTTACAAAGAAATTGACAATTTTATCTTAGAACAGCTCAATTTTCCAGGAAATTCAGTTCTGGACTTTAGAATAGCTCATTTTTCCAGGAGAGACATATTCATTATTTCTTTTAAAAAGCTATATTTTCCAGGACTGATACACCTCTAGAATACCTGTTTCTTAAAACACCTGCGTTGACTGCTTTCGGTTATTTCAACTTAGCGCGAACTCGATTGCCCATCATAAAAATGGTTTTATCTGCTTCTGTTAATAACAGGAAGAAATGATAGATCTACAATCCTGGTCATGATTATTTGGCACAAGGTACAAAATGAAGCAAAATGAGTTCACCACAAGTGATGTTTAAGTTAATACACATATAAAGAACTTGGAAGTTAAGATCTTAGGTACTTTGGTAATGAAGTAACCATGGTTTTACAGGACAGGTAAGCTGGTGGAAGGACTTCCTAGCTTCCTAATTGGTCCATTTTGGTCCTTTGTGACGTTATAAAACCATGAAAACCTTAAAACATATACAACATCCGAGGGTTTTCGTAAGAAAATATGCGTATTTGCATTTCTACCAACTTTCCACGTAACAACTAGTGCCATTCTTCATTTTTTGCACATTTGAAGAAAAGTGGTAAAACATAAATGTGGTCTAAAACCCCATTTTTGCCAAATATTTTGACCTTGATTGTAGATCAAGAATCTAGAAAATGTTTGAGTAATTATCAGTAGGATGCAGAGTTGTTCAGAAGTTTAACATAATTGCAAAAAGTCGTGTTTTCAAAGGAAACGATTATAATTAACATACTTGAAGTACAATTTCATATGATTACTGAAATCGTAGTCGTAAGAAAAGTTTATTTTCTGATGACTATGCTCAATTAAATGTTATCATAAGATTTAGGTATAGTCAGTTAGCCATTACATAAGTATAACAAAATGGTCTATGTACCACAAATTGAACTAATATTTTTAAAAAGAAAATAATATTTTATGCTTGTTATTTAGATAAACTACCTTGTAAGATGTGGCAAATTTAGTCTTGAAAGGGCCTTTATGAGAAGAAGTTGAAATATGTTGATAAAACTAAAAATAATGCTTTCTTTTTAAACGTATATCAAAATGGATGCAGCATTATTCCATAAACTCCAAAGGAGTTGTTAAAATAACAGGAACCTATTTGTTCTTATGAAGTTCTCTTCTGCTTCTCGTCGTTGTTCAGCTGGTTTTTGCTGCGATGTGGATAAATATATACTGCAGAACTTTGAAAACGCTCTTTGTATCTATGCTGTAAAAAGGTTTTCCAAATACTGCGTCTCACATAAATACATAGTGTATCTCCTCCACTGCACAGGTTACAACATTGGAATGGCAAAACCAAAAGTTGTCGCTCCTGATATTACGTAAATATAGGTCTTATGCCAATATCAACATTTAGCTAATTTTACGTTTATCATCTATTACAAAACCTTATTGTCAAAGAAGAGATTTGAAACATCTGATTCATCCCGTTAGCGTTGATATCGTATCTTACGGGTAGAAGTATCTTGTATCAAATGTTACCGTAATCCGTCTTACAGCAGCACCACAAAAACATATAGTGTTCTTCTAACGAAGCCTGTAATAATTCGTTAATTAATAATATCCTTTTATAAATGATCTAAAATTCTGTCTTCTTTCAAGTTTCGTTTCTTCGTGTATCAAAGCAGTTGATATACGCACTATGTGAAATCTTTAGGAGACTAATTTCATTTCTCAAAAAATAATTATTATATACGAAGATTTAATTCTGATGAGCAGATTTATTTTCCGTGGACATTTTTACTAAAAGCTACTTCTTTCAATCTTACCAAGATAAAATCGTGAAAACGATATCTGACGGCAGTGTTTTAAACACTCCAGTGGCTTCTATCTTGGGCGTGAACTATCCTGGATATTGCGGAGATGTATAAGCATATTAGATAAATAAATGTATAAATAAATAAATAAATAAATAACTAAATACATATACATACAATATTCAATATTCACGCAAAATTCTCCACATTCTCACGAGAAAGAAAACAAAGGACTTTACTCAAAACCGTTTTCCATGGGACAAACCTACCCCTTAGAAGGAACAAATTGTTGTCCATTAAAAATGGAAACTGTTCTCTATAGCAGAGGAATATTTCAAATGCAGGTTTTCATCCTTCATCAAGTAAATACAGATCTGGCAACAGAAATGTAGTACAAATAAAAACCTTTTCAGCTAAATATACACTTGGTGAAGGTAATTCTAACAAAAATAGATCAAGCAGCCTAATTGTGTAAGAAACGTTAACAACAATTTACAGATAGAGAGGGAATGCGCTCAATAAAGGACGTTTCGGTTCTTTATTATTACATGCTTAAATTTTTTTAAACGTCAAAGGTTATGTTACCATACTTATACCATATTACCATACCATACCAACAGTAGATACGATGTTCTTATAGCTACTTCCTGACATTTTGATATTACATGTTCACTGTTCAACAAAGGCGTTTTCAACAGGTATTCACATTCTGTGATTTCTTTTGTATTGAATCCTAAACTTGTTATTTCAAGAAAAATGAGCTTGAAGTTAAGAATAGGATTAATGAGCTCATTTTTCAAGTTTCTGTAGCGATTTTCTTTGTATTATCGAGAGGATTTGGCGTTCGTTTCATACGGACAGGTTAATTATATTACAGTTACTCTGTTTGTTTTTTGCTATATACATATATCTGTACGGGAACGATGTAATTGGTTAATGTAATTAATACTTTCTTGAGTTGGATTAGGTCTTCATCTTTTTTTGAATCACGCAGACGAATTATCAAAACCTGTTACGTCTACAAACAATTTTAACTTTAGTTATATGTAATAGTTAGAAATTGTTTGTAAAATCGAATTGTGTCTCCATTCGTATCTGGCAAGTGCTTTAGGACAGTTGTTGAAAAGATGCAGTTGTGTTTGTTGTTTTTGGCACGAAACGACAGTTTACGTTTTCGACAATTTTCCATTTCTTTAAATTTGATCCGATCGCAAGGCTTGAAATAAGGTATCGACGACAGAAGTTATGGAAGTTAATCGGTAAATTTGAGATGATTTACTGCCATTTAGTAATACGTTTTGATTTGCGACGGTTGTTACATGTTTAATAATGCTGCTTTGCTCTATAAGGCCTAAAAGGTTTCCCCATATCGAATTTATATTTTCATTTCTTATATTTTTCGTACAAACAGTTTTGATTTGTGTGCTTTTCTTTTTCAAAAGCGATATTTACAATACATCCTGATCTCACCTTATTGTCCGACGTAAATTCATTGAATTTCCGGATTTCTTCTTTTGGTGAATATCTTAAAGTCCTACGAACGGTTAACTTACATTCGCGGTAAGTTTGTCTTGCTGTATCTATGTTCAAGTCTATTTTTGTGTAGGCATAAATAGATGAGTTATATTATCACTAATAGGTATCTGAGCCATTTGTAGTAAAATTGAGAACACTTGTTAACCCAGGTTTTTGACAGATTATAGATCGAGGACTTCCATTTGAATTTTGAAAATACATATAACTGATATATTTCTATCTTTATCGTTGTCAAATAAGTATTTAAATCACAGTTCATGTCAAAAGTTATAATCCTTTTCAAGATAAGTAGCATTCTCGATATTTAGTACAGGTGGAATTCTCACATTATTAATTTTACATACGGCTGATATTGTATGATGTCAGTTTTAACTTTTTTCATTCCAAAAACATGACATATTTTAACCCGTATAATAAGGTTATCCCACGATGACATTTTATATACGAATTTCAGAAGTATCGGTTATCACTTGCCAGTGCCTAGGCGTTAAACGTCCATTTTAAACATACATGTTATTTGATCTTTATTTTAATAGTACTAATTAAAGTGTTAATGACTAAGTTATATAAAAGTGGTGACAGACTATCCCATTGCAACACACCTCTTCTCACCAGAACAGGTGCAATCAAGTAGTTATCAGTTGCTACGGATATATGATCGTTGGTATACAAGCTTTTCACCAAGTCCATTATGTGGTTAGGTTTATGATGATACTTCAGTACTGACTCGAGTAATTGATGGTGTACTTCCGCAAAAGCGTTCTTTAAATCTAAAACAGTTATAACAAGGCTTCTTTGTTTCCTTCTAGCATGATTTATGACGTAAGATAACCATTCAGTGTGTTCTAAGCATCCTGAAATATTATTGACAAAGGTATAAATTCTGTTTTTGATGATGGATGTATAAACCTGTAAAAGAACAGGCTTTATTGTGATAGGTCGAAACGTTTGTGGTTCCATATTTCAGCCTTTTCTATGTGCAAAAATTGTGATACCATGTTTCAACTAAGAAGGAAATTCTACCTTGGACCATGACGCAGAGATTTTCCGCCAAAGTGGATTCTAAGATATGGACATTTATTAAAAGCAATTATACTTATTTGATCAATAGGACACATGTCTGTGCTAATGATTTCATCTTCATTATAGCATTTGTTAATTCGCGATAAGTTGGTGCCTCTAAGTTAACTTCGCTAGTTGGTTCGTTTAACATTCGCATTCACAATTGAAGGCTAAAAACTTTATTCTTACTCGTTTCTGACAATATTATTTGGAAATAGCTGTGACATTACTGTGCACTAAAATCCGCATTTATTTTTACATTGTTTTGTTCTAATACGGTCCTACAATATTTCCAAAGAGTTTGTTTAAAAAGGTTTTGATGGCCTTGGTCGATATTTGCTCATCTTTCTCTCCCTAAGTAGCTGTTACTAAGTGTTTTATGTTTGGTATATCGCATACATGGAAATATCTCCTAAATGCCTTGAGACCACAAAATGATTTGAATTATCTGCTACAGTTTCAATGAAAACTTTCCTTTCTCTATGCTACTTTCTATCACATTACAAAGCAGGACAAGTTTTCATTTGCCATCGTTAAATCAGCACCCGCCATTTTGATTTTTTCGACTGTTTGTAATACATTCGTTACTTGATTATTACGCTACAATCTTGGATGTAAAGTGTATTGACAAGAATAAAAATTAGTTCACCACAAGTGATGTTTGAATAAATGCAACTGATTAGTTTAGTTCTTCATTTTACTAACTACATAAGACTTAGTAATGAAGTAACTGTCGGTAATTTGTAGAGCTTAAATTTAGGAAATTAGAGAAAATGGAACTTTTCCACAACAACGATTCATTATACTTTAACAACATCTAAACTACGCTATCAGACGCAGAGTTCAAGGCAGATTACGTCGGGCCAATGCCTCTTTCCAGAACATCTCACGTTCCAGAGATATAAGGACTGTAACAGAACTGTACATAAATGCGCCTAAAGTCGTCATTCGTCGTCTAAGAGTGTAGATAACTGTATTGTTTTATCATCTTCAGTTTCAGTAATATATCCGTATGGATCAGGGACTGGCGACGTCTTAAATTTCAAACCAGGAAGTCAAACGTATGAACTAAAGCAAATGATTTTATACCGTTCCAGTTGGTATAATATGATAAATGTAAGTTAAGGTTATTTTTCTTATACCTACCTACTGTATATTTATTAGTTTAGAATGGTACATTGAAAATGAAAATGGAAATGAAAGATAACATATATTAATAAAGCAATAAATAGTTGTAATCATTGAATGTTCAGTCTTTGGCGTGAAACTCAGAGTTGTAACAGTTTTAAATGTTATAAATAAATGTAGATCGAGTTCTATATTTCTGGTCATTGAGCCCGGTTAAAACAAAGTTAAACAGAATACAGATTGCCCATAGGATATCTGACAGAATATTTACAAAACCGAGATTGTGCTCTGGTGACAAAAACAATAAAAATGACTTACAAGAACATGCCCAATGTCAAATTGCTACATGCTTCCCAAATTGCACAAATCAGAAGAAATAACATCTCTTATAAAAACAATCCACAGTAGTATTACGAAATCTCACCAACTATCACATTAAAAAAAGATCACCCCAAATTACTCAATAATTTTACTAAGTTGTTTCAATCCAAGTTCAAAACGAATACACAAGAATGTTTCCCATTTATATCAACTTTTAATCAAAAGTATAACAAATTAATTTTCAAAACCTGCCTGGACAAAATATAAAACATATAACTAAAGAAAACATTGGTAATACAAAAGGGTCATCACAACAAGTAGACGACTACCTCAAAACCTAAGAAGACCATTAGTTAGAGCAAAATTCCATCCGACTGTAATAAAGCAAAAAAAACTAGACTTTTTACATGCAACGGTTGCATTATAGCACCACTTAGGCTACATTAAATAATTTCCAAAATTCTCTTTCCAAAGAGACACTATATCATTTACTTGGAAATATAACCGTCATTTTAACTGTGACAGTAGAAACTTTATATATACTTTAATTTGCAATAATTGTATCGAATTCTATTTTATTGTTGCTAAATGTTTTTAATTTGTTCTCTTTGCTACACATATTGTATTGTAAATAAATACTATTTAATTCCCATTTTTAACATGCACATATAGTATTTTAATTGCCAATTACTAATATAATTTTTAACTAATGAACTATATCACCCGTAAAAATATTTATATATATATTTACTTAGAGACTCATCAGGATACAAGCTGTGAAACATATTTGTAAATCATTATCTAATACAGAATTACAGACTCTAATATATCTATTATATAGATTATAATATTATATTACCTGTGCTGGCTACATTTAACATTGCTTTGGAAAGAATTGATTGAATGTTATTTGCTTGTTAAGCAAGTGGAACATTTTCCTTATATGGTTTTAGTTTTTCCTGACTTTGTCGTTTTAAATTGTGTTACTTTCTATTATATTAATTAGGTTCTGGATTAACCGAAATGCTATTATTAGTTCTTTAGTAAATATTGTCGCTAATTAACTGTTAATATTGAGCGTATTTATCACTGGAGGTTATAGGAATATTATATGGCACTTTTAAGATCTTACGAACCTATATAGCACATAGCCTCATCCAAAGATCTCGGAGGCCTACAGTTTCACGCACGACCCCGTAAGGTCTTAGTTAAACTTGTGTCATTGGTTTTTAATCGGAATTATGGAGAATCTGTTTTTTAGACAATGGAAAATACCTATCATAGTTCTTAGTGAAACAGAAAGAAGAAAATTTACTACTTTTATAATTAAGTCATTTATTGAAGTAAATAACTGTACAACTGAAAATAAAATCACTTAAAATAAATTTAATATATATATATATTATTGTCGAAATAAATTATCTTCAGTCACGGGCTACGAAAAACGAAACAGTACTTTCAGAATCAGTAAGCATTCAACATCAAAAGGTGTCGAGGATTCTTTTGTCTTTATTACGTGGTTCATTTTGTACGCTATATAAAGACTTATCGTTAAAAAATATGGTTAATGTAAGGAATATTATTGCTTATTTTATCATAACTCTCCAACAGACGCTTTTTAAGAAAAAGCCCGACACTCTTTGTAAGAGAACAACTTCAGGATTATGATGATGTATTTTATAGCAGAAAAAATTAATGGCACCCGCACTTGGAGTTCATTTCATTAAACAGCAAAAAATAAAGTTCAATATTTGTTTTCTCCCGATAGCGTCAAAAGCAAGCTTTTTGATTAGGTTAGATAGATACAAAATCTATTATGCTGTCAAAAAATATATACTTTCATAGATAAATTATTTGAAGGAAAAGGGATATTTATGAAAAACTGAACATATGTTTCAAAAGGTTCAAGTATCCTTAAACTATAAAGTATAAAATAATGCAATTGTAATCACAACTGCAGACGTAAAACATTTTAAAGGAACCTAAATTTGCGATGAGCAGAACAAACCTGAAAGAACATTTAAAGAACCACGATTTATACTCAAGTACGCACTTACACTTAATGCGTATAGTTAACCACAGAAACAAAAGAACACGTTCACATCTAGCACAAGTATGTTGTATAAGTGAATAAGCTATCCACCCATATTTACTTTATAACATTTGATATTCAACATTTATAAATACATAGCAATTATAAGACGTCTTCTTCTCATAAATTGAATAGCTTTATGCGAAATTACAATCAACATCAAAATATGTGGCACAAATGTGGATTTAGATCACATTTATGCTTTACGTCTTTTCCTCCAATGTGCAAAAAATGAAGAACGGCACAAATTATTAAGCGGAAAGTTGGTAGGAATGCAAATACGCATGTATTCTTCCGAAAATTTGTGCATGTTTTAAGGTTTTCATTGTTTTTTGACGTCATACAGGACTAAAATGGACCAATAAGAAACCTATGAAGTCTCTCCACCTTCTCATCTGTGCTGTACAATCACAGTTACTTCATTACCAAAGTACCTAAGATCTTAAGTCCTTTTTTAAATAATATTTTGGAGTGACACCCGATTTCCAATCCGTACACAAGTGAAATCTTGCAGCTGAGCAAACAAAACAGTCTAATGGAAATGTAGTGCAACCGGTGTGCAACTCCCGAAGAAGGATAAAATGCCTCCCCAGTTCACCTGTTACCAGCATGAAGCTCCCAGTATAATGGTCGCGACATGTTCACCGGCCAAATGGACATTGCGCCAGAGGTGTGCAAAGTGCAATGTACACATAGTCATAGCCACTAACCCTAGAAGCAAAGCCAAAAAATACAAGTTTCCTCAGCTTATGACCATTAGTTCAGAGGCGTAAAAAACACTACACACGATCTACACCGAGAAGCGTCTCTTTCTAATCATTGGTAAACTGGAAAAGTAAACTGAAAAATTTTGGAAAAATTTTCTTTATATGTGTATTCACTAAAACAATATTTGTGGCGAACTAATTTTTATTAATTTGGCACTTTTGTGGCAAATATTTATGACCAGATTGTAGTTGTTATAAAATGAAGATATTCTTTTAATTGGTTTTACAAAGTTCGTATTGCTTTACATCTGTTACCATAAATAAATAAAATAAAATAAAATAAAATAAACATAAATTAGAACATGAATAAATAAATTAATAAACAAACAAACAAACAAACAAACAAACAAACAAACAAACAAACAAACAAACAAACAAACAAACAAACAAACAA
>JANTOQ010166702.1:0-14718 GCA_027564595.1 Bythotiara depressa | reverse complement strand
AATTATTATAATTATATATAATAAGTGTCGCTAATTAATCTTTGCTACGGCGTATATTCGGTGGTGGTTGGTGTTTTTCTATAATATGATTTACACAATTAACACACAATAAATAAATATAGGCTACGTATAGACGGAGGGGCTGGAATTAGCGGTGTGGGTGTGGGTTGGAATTAATGAATGAATGAACGGGGTGTGGTTTGTAATATCAGGATATGTGGAAATCTTTCACAAAGGTCTTAACTAACAAGAAGCAAGTAAAAAATATTGTCCCAAAGTATACGAAATCAACATTATAACATCCACCGATAGAACATTCTGGCCGATATTGAGGAAGAAACTTAATAATCGGTGGTGTTGAACTAAGCTCCAATGGGGGACGTCTATTAAGAGCCAAATGATATCGCCAAATGCATTAGCCACAAAAAGAAGCAAAAATATATAAAGATATAAACTAAAGTATGGTAGGATGTTTATGGAAAGATTAGTTGTTATATTATAATAACAGCGTATGGATTGTAAAAGGTAGTTAATTGTGTAGGGCCAGACATTAAAATATTTTAAATGTCGATCACAAAAAGTAGGAAAACGGTCACATTAATAATTTTGTAACTGATATTTCCAGGTGGTGACTTGTCTCATTGAGACAAACAAATACAGGGCTTCTCAACAACACTTCGTAAATTTATTAAACAAGTGTAGTAACAAATTAACAAGTGTAATACAATTTTATACAGCATCCAATTATTGATAATGAAAAAACATAACAATCATTCCACTTGCATAAATTTGTTTAAGAAAGTTATATATTAAATAAACTACGAAAAAGTGATCGCGGTTTATTAAAACGTTTGGGTTGTAAAAAGTAGTTAATTTAGGGAAATCCAAATTGTTGTTTTGATAACATGTCAAAAAAAAAATGTTTTCTATCCTTTTCGAAATGTTTTTCTGCAATTTTGTGTCTATCGTTAAAGCTAGCAACGAGACGGTTCTTGTTATCGATTTTTTATTGCTTACAAATCCTGTTTTTAATATAGGCAACAGTGATCCGTGTTATGGATACTTCTGTCCAAAAGACTTGTTATGTAAAGTAGATGGGAAATTATCACCGTACTGCGCATGTAATATTGAATGCGAAAGTGGCGAACATTTCACAGGAACAGTTTGCGGAAGAAATGGAGTGGAGTATGAAAGTCTGTGTAAATTAAAGCAATCCGGTTGTAACATTGACACGCGGTCAACAGTTAAAAATTTTGGCAAATGTGTTCCACCAAGCAATGGTAATATATACCTACTATTAGTAATATATATTGACAATAGCTTTGTACGCGGCTTCCTATAGATTTCAAGAGTTTAGAAACTACAAACAAAATAGGCGCTGATGACGTGTAAATACTAACACTATGTTGTTCATATTTCATAAAACTTTCACCAGGCCCTGCGACACCACGAGGGCTGGGTTTTTTTTCTCCCCCCAACCATGGAGGGGAGCCATTTAGGAAGAAAAAATGGCTATAAAACGTACCAGAACCTTAAAGATTTGGATTATTAATCCTATTCATGCTAGGGGTATAAATGTCGCCGTGTGATTTTTATTTAAATGTGCATATTTTTTATTTTAAAGGTAAAATATTTTCCTTTACCAGGTGCTAGGTCACGCCCTTTTTTGTCAGGCGCTAAAAAAAGTTTACAAATAACTAAAACACAATAAAAAAGAATCAAAACGTGCTTCTTTTTTTGGTCCAAATGGGTTCTATTTGTGTCCCAACAAATACAATAGCCTCTATTATTTAAACAAATACAATAGCCTCTATTATTTAAACAGAATGGAAGTAATAATTGCTGTAGACTTGTTTTGTATCTGTAAGGACATACACTTTGTTGAAATATTTCTACAAGTATACTGTGACAAAAGAACTTTTATAACAGTAAATCATTAAACATTATTGACTATCTTGTCCCATTTCATTGAACCACGTGACCTGAACAACCTAATGAAATGACCAAACATGACTAATGTTTGACAGCACAGTCTTATTAATTTCAAAATAATGCTAAGAAAATAAAAATAGGTCAATTATATCTAGAGCAACAAAGGTTTTAGGAACTTGACAATTTTTGGGCAAATTTGGGCGAAAAAGTGACGTCACAAAATTTATGATGACGTCACACAAAAACATTTTAATTGACCTAAACTATGCCCATTTTTATCGAATCCATCAGCCAATCCTGAATAAGATTGGGGACATTTTTGCCCCAGCCCCAGCATGAATAGGTTTCCCAACATATTTCATTCTTGATGAAATGACTTGGGCCCTCCTTCTCCTGACATACCGGTATCTCTCTCAATAATGAAGGGAGAGAGTACATAGAAACGTAATGTTCACATACTTAATTAAGATTATATTCTTAATTTTAAATATAGTCAAATTTGCTACCTCTAATTTTCCTTTTGAATTTAGAAGGGGCTGTGGCTGGTGTGGGATGTTACAGACAAGACAAGCCATTTTGCAAGTTCTACAAAAGATTAAAGAAAGAGATTTGTACTATCTACAGAAAGAGAATGAAGCAGGACTGTTCACACATGTGTGGATTTTGCGGATCCTCACTGGGACCATGTAAGCTATATTGAAGTCTTAGGTTTTCCCTTTCCAGGAAACACCAATCGTTTTCTCTCTCCTATCTCTATTCACATGCATGCTGTTATAATTTTAATTTTCTACGACTGGCTTATAAAGGGATAGAATGGACTATCAGAATTATGTATGTAACTATTGTTCCGCTTCTTATAATAATAACAATACAATTCGTCATCAAAAAGTTTTAATTTTTCACTTAAATATGTTTTAATCCCTATTGTTGTCTACGATACCGAGAAAAGAAACAATAAGAGTTTTGTGATCCAGAGCCCATGGCCCACAGCCTCCCAGTTCTGTACACCAGTGCATTGACATCCACGCACAGCTGGCTGCTGATAATGCACTGTGAATAAACAGACTACCATTTAACTTATGTTTACAAAATAAACTTCCAATTTAATTCCGAGTCAATTTACGAGATTATTGACCTAAAATCCCACTATATGGTCCATGGAAAGGATGCCCTCTTGTAGTGTACTTTTAGTGGTCCACCACTTCTATGATACAGTCTTATGGTTCACCATTATACTCCACTTAGTTTATGCACTTCTAAACGGCACATTCACGATTGCGGCTTATTATTGAGCGTGTGTGGTGCACGTTTGTAAGGAACCTTTTTATTACACATCTATAGTGCATTTTTGTGGTGGTCATTTATGTTACATCAGGAGCCCCGGTGCATGTTTTTCTTTGCGGGGGGGCTGAATAAATTCCTAAAACATGTCGCCCATGGTTGTGCGACGAAGAAGATTTTTCGTTCTAGATCGCCTAAAAAGGCCATAGGCGTATTGTTTTGACCCTTCTTAACTTAATTTAAAACCCCAAATGTATATGTACTTCTTTAACATTGAGATGCCGACCAGTGTGGTTTGGAACATTTGACTTTCTAAATCGCTTTGAATTACCTCAGAAAGTACCACAAACAGTTCTATCTTACAAACAAATGTGTTGTCACGAGAGTTGTGAGCAATACGTGATTTGTTTACTTTGAGACGTTGTTCATAGGATTTTCAAATGTAAAACTTCATCCGTGCTGCTTTACTTTTCCACTGCTGACAAACATGCATTAAAAATATGATTTGTTTACTTTTTCAATTCGTAGCATTGTCTAAATGTTTCTATGGTAACGTAAATATATCAAATCCTGGATTAAATTCTTAAATAATTTCGCCCACCATAGTTGGGCGATCCAGAAAATTTTTCGTTTTACATCGACTAAAACGGCCATAAACCGTATTGTTTTAATAATGTTTTAGTGCTAATTTTAATTTTCACTCACAAAAAAACACTGCTCTGAAAATTATTGGGAAGCTATGTCACCTGTTGTCATGGAAACAAAACAAATAACCTGGTAATAGGATATATGGGTCACTTTACTTGTGAAGCGCACATAATTAGTTAAAACAACTTATCAAACAAACAGAAATACAAAACCGTAAAATGAGAGATCTTTTTCTCCAACCAGTACAATTCTTGGTTATCACGGTAACAACAGGAGGTCCAATAATCGTCAAAACTAATATTTAATTGTTCTGAATATATTTTCAAGGAAAGTCACAAATCACCAGTGCTAGTTGTTAAAAAGTTATCGCTAAACGTTTTAACATTCTTATTGGGATTTTGTTTTTTGCATAATTTGGCAAGCATTTGAATTTTCCGTGAAACCTTGTACGCAGTTAGAACTTGTATTCACAAAATCTTAAGAAAATAAAATTACCGAGGCAGTGCCTATTTAAACCTATCTGTTACAAAGGTTTGGGTTTTGATATTAAATTTCTTACTAAAGTTATACCAGTTTTGATATTGCATTTCTTGCTAAAGTTACCAAGGCATGGGTTTTGATGTTGAATTTCTTATTAAAATTATCAAGGTAGTTATGGATTTTGCAATTGAATTGGTAAGTTGCACACTGTAAGAAGAACTAAAACTGTAACATATATTAATCTGTCTAAATATCATGACTAATGCCAGACTTTCAGACTTTCCATACATTGATATCAAATATTGCATTTATTTTTAAATTCGTGATATTCACCACTGCATTGACGTCAGAAATAATAATGTTTTTCCTTATATTTTCAATTATTAGCGATCTCGTCCCTAGCACCTTTTTCATTTTCTTACCGCTAGCAAATGAAAATGACATAAGAAGCAGGTTAAGCCTTTTATGGATTCTTCCAGTAAATTAGTAAATAAGTAAGTAAGAAATTTATTTAACATTGTGACGTAGTACAAAAAGACGGACTAAAACCAACAATAATAAAATAAAATATTAAAAACATATAAATGATTTCTCTATGTCTTGCATATTTGGCAAGTGCATTTCAGCTTCAATTTCCCAAACATTTCTTTACAATGTTGACTTTTTTATCTGTTCTACATGTGATATGAATAAATATTTGTTGCGAACATAATACAAATGCTGGAAGATATTGTTGTAATATATTGGTATGTTTTAAGCACTAAAGAGGAAAACAAGAAAATCTTCCTCAAATTCCCTTATCTAAAAAAGGTAGCTTTATGAACTATCTTTTATGAAAGAGTGGGTCACTTTTTGAATTTCTTAGACCAAAAATACAATCTTTACTGATCTTTATTGAGAAGAAAACATTTGTAGTGTAATGAAAGCTATTGTCTTAAGATAAAGCAGTACAGTAACAATTTCTATTATCCTTTTGACTGCTTTATTTATTTATTTATTTATTTATTTATTTGTTTGTTTATTTATTTATTTATTTATTTATTTATTTATTTATTTATTTATTTATTTACTAGCAAAGCCATGCAGCCAATCGCTTTATGGATGTTGCACTGACGGAGTAACAATGGCCATAGATAAATTATCAAGTAATTGCAAAAACAGTAAGTACCGTAAATACTCTATTTAATGCTCCACTCCTTTTAAACGCCCCCTCTATTAAACGCCCCCCCTTTATTTCAGAAAAAAAAACGCCTCCCTCTTTTAAACGCCCCCTCGTAGAGAAGGCATTTATTGGAAATATGGCACTTACAGGGGACATTATGTCTATTACGTTTAACCTTCCTTCATGTGGATGATGACGAAGATTATTTCATTAGTATTAACTAAAGCAATTTTTGTACGAAGCTTTACTTTCTGTTGTTAGCTTAGTTGTATTAAAAAAATATTATCCATAAATTTTCAATGATTTTTCTATTAAAACATTAAACGCCTCCCTCTAATAAACGCCCCTAAAAAGTTGAAAATTTAATAAACGCCCCAGGCGTTTAATTGAGGATTTACGGTATGGGAGTGTAAGTATGAGAAGATTAGTAAACACTGTTCACTTATGTCTAAGCTTTCAGCAGACACCGAAGGAGAACACTCACATGTTGCATTATTTTTGGGACACAAAAGGCACCAGATGTTAACCCTTTAATTTATAGTGTCCCCGGAAAGGAATCGGATCTCTGCGTATTTCTTTGCTATATTGTTTTTCCTTAAATATATATATATATATCTAATATATCTTATGTTATGCTTATCGTTTCAGCGTGTGAAAACATAACGGCATCCCAGGTTTGTAGAATATTCGTGGTTGCTTGCGCAATGAAATCCACCGGAGCTTCTATGGCGAGGAATTGTGCAAAAGAGTGTGGGTATTGTGTTTAAATCAAGACGATAGTGCTGCATATATGTTCATGGTAACATTCGAGAAACCGTGACATTGTAAATCTTGACACAATTTTCATTCCATATGGCAATGAAGACATTGTTGAATTAACTATTGATTTCCGAGCTATACTTCCTTATCTATTGTTAATTTTAAATTAGTCTTATTAGCTCCTATCAACTATATTTTTTCTTATAATTCCGGTAATTATTATTTCTAATTTTAAATAGTCGCCAATAAAAATACCATATATCAGCTTAATCATAGCTAAAAAAGAGTATCAAGTATTTCATAATATGTTCAAACGGAAATACTCTGTGGAAGCATGAAGCAACCTTTTGTATGGAGCCACTAGCGTGTTACTAGCTCAATAGATGTCACACGTGCAATAACAAAAAAGAGAAGTCTACAATAAAATATTTCCGGACCATGCCACTTGATAGTGGATAATATGACTATTGAACTTGAAACTTCTATTCACACGCTTTCCGTGCAACTTTATGGTGGTGTTTAAGATGCTGAAAGAGTATTTAACAACACAAGCAGCCATCAGAGCTGTTCTAAGAAAACAATTGTTCTTAACTGCCAGAAGGTATGTTCTTGAATTTAAATAAAGAGGAAAATTGAGGTTTCCTTAGAAAACCTCTATTTCCGAGGAACCAATCGTATGTCTTAGAAAACCTCTGGTTTCTAGGAAACAAAATGGTAACTCTTAGAACAGTTCATTTTGCCAAGAAGTCAACATATGACAAATTTGTAGAACAGCTCAATTTGACATTTTTTCTTAGAATATCTCACTTTACTAGAAAATGAAAATTGAAACGAAAGAGAAATCTGGACTTAAGAACAGCTCATTTTGCCAAGAAAGTCAAACCCATTATTTCTCTTAGAACAATTCTATTTTCAAGGACTGACGCACCTCTAGAACACCTGTTTCCTACAACACCTCCGTTGGCTGCTTTTGTAACAAAGCGATTATGAAATTTGTATAGAGCAAGGTATGGGTTATATAAAGTGGCGTTATAACTTTGCGTTAAATTTAAAAAATATCTTTACAGATGTAGATATTAGACGGTAGATAATAAAAACTTTCTATAATATGGCAAAATCTACAATCCTGGCACATGTATTTGACATTCATGAGGTTAACTTTTAGGCCCCACTCGTGCTCATCTGCTGTTCCTTTGAGAATCCAGTAAATGAAAAGGAAAAACATGCTAGAATCCCTTCTACCATTGTATTTTCATGAAACTCCTAGGAAAGCATCCTTGTTACGTTAACCATTCTCTTACACGACGTCACAAATGCAACCAGGAATTAACTTTTCAACTGAAATACCTAAACTCTTAATGTCTAAAGTCGTCAAGAAAATTGACCAAGTTAAAATCAACCCTTTCTTAATGCATACTTTGTTGGTGCCAATAAATTATTACGTCAAAGGTTTATCAGTATTATAAGTATTAATAAGTAAAGAAAGAAAAATACTGAAGTTTTGTTCAGCACAAATGATTTTATTTCTTTTGTTTATATATATTTGATGCAACATATTCCCATACAAATATTTCATGGTAATTATGAAATGTGAATTCAAGAATACATACAAGTATGTTCCAATCATATTCATGAACTTTTCTATTTTATGATTGGCATAATATTTTTTCACGAGGATGGGTTGAAATATTAACGATTATCATGAAATATTTTTGTGAGTGTCAATAGACCTCTCCCGAGATTAATTTGTGTGACGTCACTCAAACATTTTGTTTGCTTTTTTACGAAAAACTAATTTCCGAATTTTTTGTTTCTTCTTCTTCTTTCTAGCAGTTTTACGGCTTAACTTTTTTAACAAATTGCATGGAAACGAGGCTTAGGGTGATTGCAGAATTATTTACAGAACTTTTATCTAGTGTATACAATAGCCAAAACAACATTTCTACTTATAGTACAAAAAGGCATGTTTTTAGATAATATTTATACTATGTTTGGACCTTCTCATAAAAATAGGCTTACGTTTGTTTGTGAATTTCTGGAAAAGTCTATTTGGTAAACCCCGGAAATTGTTATTATTACGAGGCAGCTGCGTGAAACTCGACTCTGCACCTTGAACATTTGGACCATTGAAGTGTGTTAACTGCAGACTTTTTATTATAAATATTTATACCATAATGCTTCGGTTAAACTCCCCTTCTATCTCCCCCTCCAATAAACAGTCACCCTCGAACGATACACATTTAATAAACACCCTTTCTGTTTAACTCCCCTTGACTAACCATGTCTCAAAAGAGGTGTTTATTAATAAATCACTTGAAGCTCATCTGATGGATGATATGAAAAGAAAGCTTATGGAAGCAAAAGTGGAATCCAGTATAGTTCCCGGAGGCTGCACTAAGTACAAAGCAGGAGGAATTGTAGACCGCAGTCCTTGGATCTGGTCCCCCCATAGTGCCTACATGTACCTTCTTTTACACCTTTATCTATGTACGTGTCTATTACAATATCAAGCAATTGAGCACAAGAGTAAATACGTGGCATCATAAATATGAGTAACTCTAGTAAACCATGTCTCTGAGCTTAACGGACCGAGTGGTTGTCATCCCATCAATCATCCATTTCGCATCTTGAATCCATTCTTTACTTACTGCGTCTACTTCGGCAATGATAAGATTCCTACGTCCTGCTTTATCAGTTTGGAACCATCCTGACTCTGGAGTTGCAATGCTTTGATGTAGAGATGTGATTGAGTACAAACACGCATCTTTGAGTTAGCTGATTTGGCATTGACAATCCCAAAGGCTTTCCAATCTTCCTTCAGGGCAGAACAGAGACTAACCTGGACTACTTTGTTGCCAGTTTTTAGCATTACCTTGGTTATAGCATCGACCAGTGACGTTTTTCCATCAATTAATCTCTTTCCGTCGTTGAAAATCCATTCTATATTTAGACGGGAAGCACTATTATCGTTTCGTGCGCTTATATAAAGAAGGCATTGATGACCTTGTGCAAAAAGGGCGTGGAAGATTGAGAAAGCATCATTCTGGAGAGATTCTGCAAGATGTTTTTATATGAAGGAATTAAAGAATTTAGTACGTAATGTCTTGTCTACCACTGGTATTGAATCTCGGATGACTTTGACTTTTGAAGGATATTTCAACTGTGATGATTTAAGCAGTAAGAGAAGGTTACCTTCCAAATCAACGTAAAATGCTCAAAGTTTGACCAGATCCACTATGGACGATACTATTCCTACCAGATATGTTTTTTAATGATCTTGAGAAAAGTATTCCAAGTTTCTTTAATGATCTTCACCTTCAAGAATATGGTCCACATCAACTTTCAGTGCAGTGTACAGGCAGGCTACATCTCCACTTGTGATGCAGTTAACAGAGGGATCGTGAACTTCTCACATTCATTGAAGAATATTTTTGGCTCTACGTGAAAGAATGCGTATGTTTACCTCTTCAACACATAAAGAGTTTACTTAGGATATAAAAGAAATACATCACAATCACGTGCAAGGTTTGAAAGCAAATTTAAAGGCGTACAACGTGGACGGGAACAATTGAGAAGGGCTTTCTTGGTGCCTTACCACAGGACGTAAACTGGACGCTCAGATTATAGAAGGGCTTATCAACGCCGGAAAGAGATTAGTTGATGGAAAAACGTCACTGGTCGATGCTATAACCAAGGTAATGCTAAAAACTGGCAACAAAGTAGTCCAGGTTAGTCTCTGTTCTGCTCTGAAGGAAGATTGGAAAGCCTTTGGGATTGTCAATGCCAAATCAGCTAAACTCAAAGATGCGTGTTTGTACTCAATCATATCTCTACATCTAAACATTGTAACTCCAGAGTCAGGATGGTTCCAAACTAATAAAGCAGGACTTAGGAATTTTATCATTGCTGAAGTAGACGCAGTAAGTAAAGAATGGATTCATGATGCGAAATGGATTACTGATGGAATGGCAACCACTCGGTCCGTTAAGCCCATAGACACATGTCAGACATGGTTTACACGAGTTACTCAAATTTATGATGACACGTATTAATTCTTGTGCTCAATCGCTTGATATTGTAATAGACACGTACATAGATAAAAGTGTAAAAAAAGGTACACGTGGGCACAATGGGAGAACCAGGTCCAAGGACTGCGGTCTACAACGGAATATGCCTCAACGCGAAATGTGGTTAAATTTCTAAATAATGGCGACAACAAGAATTATCGAATTTCTCTGTTTGTGGAATGCTTGAAATCGCCAATAGGTTGACTGGAATTCCGATATGTAAATGATTTTTTTCCTTTTTTGTGTGACACCTGCTAATTGACAGAACATTGTAAGGAAATACTCGAAAGGCTATTTACCACTTAACATTCTTCCCACACTGGCGGGATTGCACTTGTGGTTAAACTATGCGAACTGACGTAAAATGAAATTATCTACGTCACTTTTAGCACACATTCCGTCAGCGTGTGGAAAACGTTAAATAGGAGGTAGCCGTAACTCATTCCATCATTTTTCCTAAACGTGACATGTTACCATAAAATAATGAAAAGATACCTGGAGGGTTGTTGCAGAAGAAGCAGTGTTTGAATGCATTGCAAGTTGACGGTAAGAGTGTTCTACATTATCCTATTAAAACGTTTCGATGGCGAAAGATACTAATGTTCTGGTCTTGATGGTGTATGGTCTAAAGATTGGCTGGTGAAATACGATACGGACAAATATGCAAACATCGGAAAGATTTTTCAATACTTGGATGCACATATCTGCGGCCATGTAGTGCAACTTCACGCAATCACTGTGATATGTTGCCGTACTTTTATCGAATTGGATAGATCAATCAAAAGATTCTGAAGGTCTGAGCTTAATATCTGAACTGGGAAAAACAAATATCTTGACTAGCCAAAACAAATGCAAAAGACTGTAAAATAATTTATACAAACTGTTGTTTACGCAAGAAAAGAAAACGGGAGCTATGTCGAAACCAGAGTACAGTCTATATATATAAAAAGCAGAATCAAAAGAAACTCAATATCACTTCCATCTGGTTCTTTCTCTTGTAAACAGGCAATCCACTGCGCACATTATCAGTCGCACTGTTGGTTGCACTGCCTGCATCCCGTCATATTAACCATTCCTTTTGAATCACCCAGTTGGTCGTACCAGAGTGATACTGGCTTTTTTCCCACAGTTTGTTTTGTCAGGCCTCAGTTCCCGCTGCATGTCCATGTATCTAATGAGGTCGTTGATGGATATGAGGCTGATAAAGATGAGGATTACACGACAGCCGCTCCGCATGAGAGGAAATGCAAGAAGCAATGCGCAACTTACTTGAATAATGAAAAGGCATGGAGATGTAAACGATGCTGACAACGACGACGGTGGAAATACAATCTTTGAGATCGAACGTAGTGATAGGGAGCATCTGTCTGATTTCGATGACATGTTCAGCTCAGATTCAAGTGATGATGATTGTATGTCATTAATTCACCTTTTTGCACCTACTCATGTTCATCTTTAGAATTTAAATTCTTTATGGGGTTGTTATTTGTTTTATTGACTCAGATTTATTGCTCATGGCTTCAAAATGTATATTTTACAGGCATAAATTCTTCTCAGTCAACATGTATACGATACGAAGGGCGCTTTTACCACATACAGTACATTATTGAAAGTTGTTTCAAGTCATACTTGTATGTCAATTGGCAAAATACTTGCCCTGGAAAAAAGCATTTCAAGACGTATTTTTTGATTCTAGTCAACGACGATAATTTAGGCTATTCCCTTTCCCTTCCAAGTTTATTGCACATTAGTAGTTTTTGAACATCTGGTTTTCTGAAAGGTTTGAGTAAGAATATCTCGCGAACTGTTCATCAGAAAGGTATAGTGTTTTCACGACCTTAGCTCAATTTTGAAAGATCTTTCGAATGTTATATATAACATTTAAATTTGTTGCCATAAAAATGATTTTGACTGAAGAATCCACGTGGTGCGTGCTGTCACGTGACTATGGCGATTTTTAATTTATTTAATGTTGGACAATTTGCAATAGTTTAAATAACTAATTCAAACCAACAAATAAAATATAAAAATTAGTTTAAAAAAAGATCTATTTCTGTATTTTCATTTCAATGCATGCTTTACACTGACAGTAGAATTTAACTATCTTATTTATGTCAGCTTTGAACTCAGTAACAGTATGTGCTTGCTTCAATTTAGCTGGTAATTGATTTCACGCAAGTATCGTCCTAAAGACAAGATAAATGTTTCTATAAATGGATTTATCAGGTAGTGGCAATGGCCTGCCACGACGGAAGTTTATCTGTCTGTACCTGTTTGGGTAAAAATAAATCCCACATGAACTCAGGAATGAGTTTGTGGAAGACTTATACACTTCAATTAACAGAAGACGTAAATTACATATATGTATCGGGGACTCTCTGTACATTTCTAGGGGTTTATAACGAGGAGAGTCGTAATCCATATTTATTTCTCTCAAGGCTCTAGCATGCGTGGGATTGATTTGTAGAGTGGTCTTTTTAGAGCAAAACATCCAGATTAATTGGCAGTATTTGAAGGAAGACGTAACATATGAGTTACAAAGGAGTGCACTATTTCTTTTGCGAAGGTATCTACGAATTCTTAGCAGAGCACTTATCTTTTGATTGGCCTTATTACACATATTATTGATCAAAAGGATCAAAAGTCAGCTTACTATCTAGAAGTTTTACTGAGTTTTACTGAGTCAGTACTGCTGATGGAGCAATTGTCAATAATAAGGTTTATATTGTGGTTTATTCCACAACCAAGAAACATGACCTGAAACTTATTAGGATTGACAACCATTTCATGGTTGCGGAAGTAGCCAATGACATTTGGAATGACATGTTGCAATTTGTGTATGACCATTTCAATGGTCGAGTCCATTGCGTATAGTGTGTTGTCATCCGCAAATTACAAATCTCTGATTCTAGGTTGCAGAAAAACAGATCGTTGATAAAGATGATGAATAATATAGGTCCAAGTATTGAGCCCTGAAGAACCTCTAAAAGGACTTTCAGCCAATCACTAAAAACAGAACTCGCATCCCTCTGTTCGAAAGATAATTTTGTAAGAATCTCAGGCTTTTGTAGCCCAGTCCATACGCTTTAAGCTTAACAAACAAGAGATCGTGCGGCAAACAGTCAAAAGCTTTTGATAGATCCATCAAGACAGTACTAATTTTACCTGATTTTGCAAGAGATCTTTGCCAATTTTGCACAAGATTGAAAAGGGCATACTAGGAGGAATAACCCTTTCTAAATCAGCAAAGGTGTTTTGAGAGTATAGGATGCATAAACTGAGCAAGTTGTTTGCATGACAGTCTCTCAAAAATCTTAGATACGGATGGTAGGTGCCTGATGGGCCTGTAATTTGACTTGTCTGTCACAGTATTTTTTTTGTGAACTGGAATAACATCTGCCATTTTCTGGAATATTACCTGCATCAAATGCCTCATTAAAGCAATGTGTCAGAATAGGAACAATTTCCTTATCCGCAACTTTTAAAATTTTGATCGGGATATGACCACTAGTTTCCTTTGACGAATCGAGGTGTATGATTTCCTGATACACCTCAGTATTGGTAACATGATTAAATTCACAGAAGCTTAGTTGTGTTAAGATTGTTTTTGTTGGAGATAATACTTGGATGATGCCGAAATTTCTCAATAGCGTAAGTGACAGGGTCATTTACGTTAGGAGAAAATCCATTCCATCTAGATATCGGCAGTGAGTTAGTAATGTTATGAAAGTGGTTATTAAAGACAGTGGTAATGTCCCGGTCAACGGATACAATATTTTCATTTTCAATCACAAGATGTAATTAAAGTTAATATAATGTGTTTATTATATTTATAATGTGTCTATTATATTCGCAACAAAAGTGATATTAATAAACAATAATCCTAAAAGTCTATTCGATTCAACATAAAAGCCTGACTGGTTCGCAGGAGTTTAGGAACTTGTACGGAATGGCGAATATAAAAAATCTGATCAAACCAAATAATTCCCCGACTGCGCCGCGACGTTAATAAAGGTTCACAGTTTGCTAGATAGTTGGAAATAATCCCCTGCCTAACCAGGTAATCTTTTGTATATAAATTTATTGATGATCAAAAGAATGGATTTTATCTTTTATTCTTGTATTTAGATAAAAATCTTTGGAGGATAATGAAAGTTTATTATTAGATGAGGACAACGAGATGGACGTTGTTGTAGAGTGAGTTTTGTAATTACCTTAATTCACTTAATTTTCTCGCGAGTTTCATTTCGCGCATCTAAATTGTCGCGCATTTGTGAATTAAGATACTTTGTTTATTTTCGCATGGATGTATGGATGTGTTTACGCATACAGTATAAAACAATGTTTCGTTTTTGAAATAAGCCTCCCCCCCCCCCCCCATCCCCCCCC
>JANTOQ010166591.1:0-14720 GCA_027564595.1 Bythotiara depressa | reverse complement strand
TCATTGACCAGCGCCTGAATTCAAAATGACCGTTATCTTTAATTCAAGATGGCGGACAACGGACCAATAACCAGCGAGGGTCACCTACTTTTTCATGAACCCGATACCATGTATAAACAAGATATGAAGTCAGACCTAGTATACTCTGAAGTGCACACGGGACTTAACTCAGCTCCTAGAGTATATGTATGTTCATATTGTCATTTCTCCATACTATTAATATTAACAACCACCCTCTGCTCCAGTGATTATGAGACATGTCAATGGCTTACTTTTAATATTTTCAACATTTCTACTTCAAATTATCATCCTACCATCTATTCAACTAACATTCTGTTTCTCCCCGTCTGTAGTTATTGTGGGATGTTCTCTTCACCTAACTTCCAGCTCTCCACTATCTGTGCTTCCAATGCAATAATATATACTTAATAATGCTTCTACAAAAGGAAACAGAATGTTTCTTGGTGCAGTTAAACGAAAGGAAACAGAATGTTTCTTGGTGCAGTTAAACCTTTTACTTTGAATACTACAACTTATGGGGAAAAGATTTTATGTTTTACCTTCTACACACATGTATTTTTTAGAGGCATTTAGAGATGATTTTATATTTTTGTCAAAGTTTGATTTGTCAAAATTTGTCAAGTTGATGCATTTATCTCTTGATCTAAATTTGATCCTATATAGACAATTATCATTCAGAAATTGTAGACCTGTAATCCAGATGTTACGAGTTCAAAACCCACTACTGGCGCAATGTGGAGGACAATAGAATTTTAAACATATGTCAACAGTAACAATATTAAAGTGTTCTGATTAAAATAGTATATTATAACTTTTTAACACACTTGGCAGCTTAATATAAATCTAGAATGGAGAATCCAGTATTGAATTAAGAGTACCAATTATTGTATTGTTCAGTACTTTTTCACAATTACTAATTTTACCATACATAAATAGTTTCCATCATGTCATCTGTCATGTTTATGGATTGTTTACGCCACAAGTAGTACAAGTAACATGCTCCTGTTATGCAGTCCCGTTAAGTATGTGTGTTTCTAAAGCTCTCAGAGATAAACATGTTGTAATGGAAGGTGTAAACAGGAGATTGTCTGTACAGGGAGATGGAGGGTGTAAGCAGAAGATGGTTTGTACAGGGAGATGGAGGGAATAAGCAGAAGATGGTTTGCCATTCTGATGGGGAGTATAAATAGGAGATAGTCTGTACAAGGAAATGGAGGATGTAAGCAGAAGATGGTTTGCACATTCTAACAGAGTGTGTAAACAGGAGATGGTCTGTGTGTGTAGTGGAGCGTATAAACAGGCGATTATCAGCACATTGTGATGGGATGTGTATATAGGAGATGGTCTGTGTGTGTAGTGGAGGGTATAAACAGGCGATTATCAGCACATTGTGATGGGGTGTGTATACAGGAGATGATCTGCACAGTGTGATGGAGGGTATAAACAGGAGATGGTCTGCATGGGCAGCTGGTATTTGATAGTTATAATTCCTATTAATTTTTTTATTTCTTCATTCATATATTTTATTTTAGTTCCTTCAAAACCACCAGATTTGGTTGAAATGTTTTCTGCAACAACAACCAGCATTCTTGTCTATTGGAACAAACTTCCATGGGGAGGAAAACATGGAATCATTATTGGATATATATGTTACTACAGACGAATGAATGAGGGACCTCCCTCACATATTCTCAGGGCTAAAGCAAAAGAAAGGTAAGAACAATCCTTCCTTGATTTTCTTGAAACTTGAGCATTTGAGTAGAGAAATTAAGATCATGAATATTTAGTTGTCCATATTCACATGTTCTCTGGTAGAGCAACTATTTGTCTTTGTATGTATTTGTACTCACAGTATTATTTGAAATAAATAATAACTTTGTTGCCATGGTAAAACTATAAAGAGCTACGCATCGAATTGTTTAACAAAGTCTCCCAACATGTTGCATTCAAACTGTTAAGTTTTTTTAGTCTTGTGCAAATGAACTGTTAATACAAACTTGATCTAGTACATCAACTATTCTAATTTTCTTTAAAAAGCATTTTTCAAATTTGGTAATGCTAAATGCTAAAATAGAACCTTCAGTTAGCTCCTTTTATTCACCCAGTGGGCACATCATGGTCAAACAATGCCCTGGCAATGTTACAGAAACATTACAGGCATTGTTGTATGTTGTTACAACTTCGTATGACCAATATGTGCCCACTGGGCATGTATTTGCGGACATTTTGAAAACAAGGAAATGTCCCTTCTATAGCCCAGGGTGACTGAAGCACACAATCTATCTTATTTATATTAATTTCACAGATAGTTAACGTCACAGCTGAATTCAATATTTGTTATGGACAGTATCTGTAGAACACTTTCCCAGAATATTACTAGAATTTCTAACTCTGTACACCCATCACTACACACTGAAACTGTCTTGTGCTTGAGAATCGTTCTTCACTTTTTTCCACATTAGCAAAAGACTGCGGCGTTCTATCTACCACACTTATGATGGCAACTATAATGACAAAGTTGACTATTGGAATGGTGTAACTTCACACCATTATGAAACACGTGCTTTATATGATGATGATTCATATCCTGTTGATAAAAGTTATGACGGTGACTATAATAATGGATTCTACGAAATGCCACATCGTGGAAGACGTGCTTTATATGATGGACAATATTTGTATGATGAGCAAACGAAAATTGTTAATGCTAGTATGGATTACATGGAACTAACAGATTTAGCAGAATATCAGTGGTACACAGCAAGGACGGCTGCATTGACGAGCAAAGGGCCTGGGCCTACTTTTGATGTTAATATTTCTTGCCTACAGACAGGTATGTATTAATCAATTCTTTTAACTTTCCTTTTTGATCAATGACTCTTTAGTGCATATATCAATCTTTAGTTAACATGTGTTTACTGGCATCTGTCTTCTAAGTTTTTGTTGTTGATCACTGTTCCATGTTCAATGGCCGTGTTCAATCACTGCTCTATGTTCATCATGTCCACATAAGCTATAATCGTCTAGTAAGAACCACAATTTTGTATCTAACACTGCAAATTCTAGAAGAAATAATCCGTGTGGGGCATTGATGGAAATTAAATCTAAAACAAATAATAAATATTTCTCCACGTATCATAACTTAATAATAAATGGGCTTTCAATCTAATATACTATTCAGGATAATTTAGTGATTGGTAGTGTAAATTCCCCAAAAGGTAAATAAAGCTAATAGTTCATAATGTAAAATACAACTTAAACACATTAAGTAAATAAGTAAGTAATGGAGAGTTTTAATCATCCTTGGGGCATTTCCACAGCATATTAGTGGCTCTTCATTCTCGCCAGCATTATTAACTTACTTCTAGAGATATGTGAAGCTAGAGATATGTGAAGTATTTATTGCTCTAACTTGCCTTCCCAAGGCCAGTGTGTGGCCAGTCAATAGCTCCTAATGGGCTGATAACGCTGTATTTAAAGTGTATCAGATTTGAGTATCAATTCTGATGTTCTCTGGCTGAGAATCAAACCTTGACTGCACCATTGAAAATCAAAGGTGCATACCACTACACCACCATCGCATTAAATTTATTTGTGCACATGCAACAGCAACAACAGAACAAAAAAGGCATTTTAGGATTGGCCCACCAATCAGTGGATGTATAGTAGAGCCTATTTTTCATAATAATCAGCTGACTGATTGACACATTGAAAATCTTACGAGACGAAAAAAGAACTCATAATGATATAATTATCATGGACCTGAATTGTTTAACATAATAAGTTTTTATTTGCTTGTTTGATTTCTTTGAAACTTTTGGACTTAAAAATATTTTTTTTGTTACGTTCATATTGGTAAAAGTAATATGTTGAGGAAAAAAACATTTTCCGTGGGGCGTTTTTGACCATGTGACCAGGGAGTAAAAAATTATTTTTGAACATTTTTTATTTCTTTTCATTATTTCATGTGACTTTATGCTGCCATTTTTATTTTAACACAATACCTAAGAAAACAATTCCAGAAAGTTTTAACATCAGACTAGTAGAAGATGAATTATGCAAAAAAAATACTGATTTTAGTGAATTTTGCTGACATCAGCAAAAAGTCACATGACTTATGGTTACCATTTTTAGCTAAAATCAATGATTTTAATTAGACCTACCTTCGTACCAAGATATAAGGCCATAGCACTAGTAGAAGCTGAGAAAGGTAGGGGCCAAAAATGGTTTGACCGGGACAGTCCCGGTTTTAAGTATGTTGTGCCGGCCGGCGTCCCGGATTCGTGAGTTCTTTCCCGGATTCGTGAGATTTTCAAACATACTTTTTTTTAGCCAGATTGCCAGGGTTTTTCCTTCGTTATTCCAATTGTTGTTCCTCTCTTACTGTGTACGCAATGGATATGGTAAACTAGCTCCTCAAAGAGCGTATTTTGAACCTCTAATGTGAGCAAAATCGATATTCTGATTTATTGCATCTCATTTGTAAAAATACAAAAGCGTGATAATCCAACCACGTTTGAAACCGCATTCAGACAGACCACCATAGAGATGTTTGGAGTGGGTTTGATTGTGATTAGTTCGAACCAAAAAGAGCAAATAAGGTGTTGTTTATAGCCAATCTAGAGGCCAAATTTTCTCCAACCATGGTGGGCGACATTGTTTAGGTATTTGTCCCGGATTTTGAATTCCTGGGGTTGGAATGTCTGAATATGGCGGTTTTGAATGGTGGACCTGGATTCTATCATTCTACATTTTTACGGCACTTGCTGTAGAGAAATATTTGGTAGAAAAGGAAAAATATTTACATGCAACAGACCTTTTCATTTCTATGGTGCACACATGTGTTCGTCCTTGCTTCGCTAGTAGAGGACACAAAAATCTCATCTATTCAAGTTGTTTCAATGGTAAGAGAGGACAGGACCAGTTAGCATATAGTAAATTTTCCCAACACTTATACAATATTCTTGTATTTATGTATTTACCTCCACATAAGTCTAGGTAGCCAAGTACACAACACTTCTTATTTAAGTTTGACGTCTTGTGAGGAAGAATCACAAAAACGTTTACCCTAAACTTAACTCTGTTCCAAAAGGTTTTCTAGTTTTCGTGCTGTTTTTTACAATAAAATGTGTGGTTCTCCTTCGTGCTTTTCAATTCCTGAATTACTCCACCATTAGCAATAGAAACTAGTTAAATGATTTCAGCATCTCATGTGTCTATGTTAAATATGCACTTCACTCAACCTTGTAACAGCTGACTCTCAGTTTTGAAATTTTTCTCAAATGTCACTTACCTAATCCTTATTCTCTTATATGAACAACTACCAGCCATTTCTTTGATACTTTAGAGAAACTAATATGCATTTCTCATTTACAGGTTGCCTTTGAAATAATAAGTAAATAAAATCTCTTTTATGTTACAGTACCACGAGCTGCTCCAAATATAACTGTCTACGACTTTTATTCATTTAATGAAATCAGAATCACCTGGACAGAATTGGATTATATTGATTCGCGAGGAACCGTGTTCGATTACAACATTGTTCATTATCCCGTGGAAGTGAATAGTATCACACTTTCACCTTTTGATCAGGAGCGCACAAGTACATGGTTAGAGTACCCTACCCAAACATTAGTTGTCAAAGACCTAAAACCATACACAAAATATGCTTTCATCATTGCTGCATTCACTTATGCTGGACTTGGCGTCTTTTCAAAACCAGTTTATGGACGTAAGTGTGGGACATTTCTTTCAGGGGAGGGGGAAAGATGGTTCACAAGTGATTTGCTACATTGTCAGGTTTACACATCATATCAGGGTCATTATCACATGTTTTTACCAGATTAACTGTTATAAGTTCTCTTAATTTTCAAGTTTTTAGAAAACAATTCAATTCATAGCAGCAGAATCTTACTGTTGAATGTGTATTTTTTTTTATTTATTTTTTTTCTAAATTAAAGAAATGTTCAACTCTAGTATTTGGTGGCTTCTCGTGCAATTCCTGTACTATAGGGAAACAACTTCTTAAACCTTCTCGAACATTTAACTTGCCATACATATTATAAACCATAGACATTATTTATGAGATATTACAGTGACCTCAAATATGGAGTTTCGAGTATTTATTATTTTCCCTTGTATATCAAATAAATAACTCTGTGCCTTATTCATCTTTGCATTTAAGTGCTTCCTTGTCAAAATTTTAGAATATTTTATATGATAAATATATTTATTAGGATTCTTGTTGTATACTTCATTGCTGATTTTCTCCAGAATGTGTCACAAAGTGAACCATATATCCAATATATTTACTCGTCTTCTTTTTCTTCTTGTCATTTTCTTTACTTCAGCAGACCCTCCAAATGTCCCAATGATTCTAAAAACATACATTACGGTAAGATTGAAGAACACTTGGACATTTTAGCTTTTCCTCTTCCACTAATGGTTTTAAGCCCAAATATAATAAATAAACAAATAAATACATGGACAATTCATGAAAACATTATTGAAATAATGTTAGTGGAAATTGAATTTAAAACATGATTATGTATCAATCTTGATTTTCTAGAGACTTGTCGTTGCCGGCCGTCATTGACAACGAGTTATCGTAACTATCCACCATTCTTCTCTATCAATGTTGTAACTGGAGAACAGGAAGGTTTGATGGCAGGCATAATAGAAAAGGCTGTCATCCTTTGCTGTTCATCTTGTACTTATGGTCATGGTGCTACAGTCGTGAACTGGACCACTGATGCAACTGGTAATAACTCTTTAAAGCAGACAACCGCAGATTTAAGAATAGCAATTAATGATGGCACGAACATTATACTTCCTGTTCATCTGGATGCTTCACATTATACGTTTAATAATCAACCATTTGTTCCAGTAGTATTGTCACCTGGTATTTCATTAATGGCTCAAAAATTAGACCACATAAAAGCAGCAGAAGAACTGTTTTTACATGGGGTTGGTTTACTATGGAGTTTCATTGTCATGATGACCCTAATTATTGTCGCACTTGGATTGTTTATGTGGTTTTTGGTAAGCAACTATGCATCCATTTTACTGATCGTCATCCCTTTTGACTGTGCCTTTATATAGAGTAGCAATTTGTTTGGTCAGTCTCTGTAACAGTATCTATCTATCCATGTAGCAGTATCTTTTTTTACACCAATTTTAGATTTTTTGTGTTGAGTTTCAAAGCCATGTTGTTACCATAGTAATAGATTTCAGGCTTTTCCACCCATCATCAAGAATGAATTTTTAAACTGATGGTCATTAATTGAAGCATTTATTATTCAGCAATGCAACCCAATGCAACTAGATAGAATGAACAGACAGGAGTTTCCTGACGATTTGTTGCACGGGGGAGGAGCAGGATTGTGGTGGGCAGTCAGTACTATCACTAGAGTGGGGTAAGTTATAAATACCTCACACTAATATGATAATTTATTGACAGGAATATGTAACAAGCAACAATCAAATATTGATATGTAGTACAATCCAAGGATTTTGAGCAAATGTCTCTACACTCTGAAAGGATTTGAAATGTACCATAAAGACATTTAACTGTGATAAGGCATCAATGTTACTGCTATCTCATACTACTTTGTTTTGTAGCTATGGTGACCTTCTTGCTAAAGGGAATGTAGGAAGGTGTTGTTCTTTGCCAATAATGTTGGTGGGACTGGTTATCACAACTGTTTTAACATCTGGGTTGACTGTTGTGTTTTTGTCTTATTGTATGACGAAAACTGAAGGAAGCATGTATGGGAAAAAGGTAATCATTTTAAACTTTCTTAGTTTCTATTTCCTTTCAAGTCAAAAGTTTTGAACTTTACCAACATGTGTCCTGAGAATTTTATCATTTACTTATTTAAGAAAGATTTTTCCAGTGGAATTCTACTGAACATACGCATGAGCATTGATATTTACACTCTATTTGATCAGTTGCATTTCAACGATGAAAATTATATTTTACATTCTGTTGTGCTTTATAGCTAGGGCATCTTTTACATTCGGTTGTGCTTTATAGCTAGGACATCGCTTGTGATACACGCTATACATTAATGTGGACAGGTAATGTTTTGCTGTGAGTTTGAACTGAACTGATTACAAAGAGTTGAAAGTGATTGGACATTCTTGGAATGAGTGTTTGTCAACTTTTAATAAGGACTTGCACTTCATGGTTTTTTAATTTGTGCGGACAATTTTATTTATCCAAAGTGAATACTCCCTCTGAAATTTTTCAAATGCACTTGTTGTTGAGGTCCTTCCTAAGTGACTTCAAGTGATGCCTTAATCTAGTAGTCACACCTGTTGTTTTTAGACTGTCACCCTGTTTGAGTCATATGATGTAAATGTGATTCGAAGATGGGGAGCGACTGTAACGGAAAGTAAGTTTTAAATACTTGTTCCTTATCCAAGTTATGTATTGTCATATTTTATAGAATGAAAGTTTTGAATATTTCTCTATTGAACAAGTCTTGACTGACATATTCCCAGACAAACTTAGCGGTAATTACTAACACTCACTGCACAGTATTACAGAGTAACGTGTTTTCGGTCCAACTTGGCGATAAGTACTAACACTTGCTGCACATTATTGCAGAGTAACATATTCCTGTACACAAACTTGATGATAATTACTAACACTCACTGCACAGTATTACAGAGTAACGTATTCTCGTACAGAAACTTGACATCAATTACTAACACTCACTGCACAGTATTGCAGAGTAACATATTCCCGGACCAATTTGGCATTAATTACTAACATTCACTGCACAGTATTACAGAGTAACATATTCCCGTACACAAACTTGATGATAATTACTAACACTCACTGAACAGTATTACAGAGTAACATATTCCCGAAACAACTTTACATTAATTACTAACACTCACTGCACAGTATTACAGAGTAACATATTCCCAGACCAACTAGACATTAATCACTAACACTCACTGCACAGTGTTACAGAGTAACATATTCTCGTACCAACTTGATATTAATCACTAACACTCACTGTACAGTATTACAGAGTAACATATTCCCAAACCAACTTGACATTAATCACTAACACTCACTGCACAGTATTGCAGAGTAACATGTTTTGCTGACAGATTTCTACCAGTTTTCATTTCATTGTGCTGTTTTTCATAAATACAGGTGAGAAAAATTAAATTAGAGGTGGGTGTAGCAGTGTGTTTGCTATTTTCACACAGCCTGTTATTGTTTGTTGAAGCATGTGTCATCCTCGAAATTTTATCTCCACAAAGTAGTTAGGGGCTAAATTATGAAAGGACGTGGTTCTATTCCACCTGTAAATTATCAAAGGACGTGGTTATATTCCACCTGTAAATAACAGGGTTGCCACAGAGCCTGGAAAACCTGGAAAACTCCTGTTTTTAAGGAAAACCCAGGGAAAACCTGGAAAACTCAAGGAATTTCTGAAAGGTTTTTACATACTCAGGGAAAACTCAGGGAATTTTTTTTATTTTTTAAGTCTAAAGATTTTATGCTAGTTATTTGTAGCAATTTCTTTCTTTTTAGCTATGCTGGAAGTAGGAAGAAACTTTAGTAATGTACAAAATGTTCATGTATTACACAACATTCAAGTTTAATGTTAATTGTTATGCATATGTCATGGTGTAGTTTTCTCATAAAATAGGTTTTTGCTTAAAAATCAGGGAAACCCCAGGGGAAAATGTCTCTCAAACTCAGGGGAAAACTGGAACAACTCAGGGAAAAAATAATTGAAAATTCTGTGGCAACCCTGAAATAATAGTTTCGCTTCAGGTCACGTTGAGTGTAAGTTCCTGTTTGACTTACAGAGCCAATTAGAAACTTCTGTAGCTCAAATGGGAGCTTTTATTGCAACCACAACTTCTATCCCTGGACCCCATATAACAATTAAAAGTTTGTAAATAAATAAATAACATTCTGCACAGTGTTGTTATTATTGTTTGCAAATGATCTATATGGAGTTTTATTATATTTACTTCATAACTATTGGCCATAGAAGTTCCTAGCATTAATATGTGCATGATGTATACATATTTCTTGTCAATATTTCAACTAATGTTATAGTTACTGCACAAACTACAAGTCTTCATAAAAAAAACATAATTGATGTTACACATTTCTAGTCTTATTTATGCTTCTGTTAAATATGACATTTTATTGTATTTCAGCAAGCCCCTCAGCTGAAGGGTTAATGTCAGCCTTAGAGAACAGACGTGTATCTCGTATTGCTGTTGATTCACTGTATAGTGCACACTATAGCTCGATTCTCAGCAATGGGAATGCTGTTTTTCGTGGTGTAAAAGCATCTGGCACAGCTTATGGTATAGTTCTCTCAGGAGATGCTAAAAAACTGCAGAAATGTGTACGTCAACATATACTAGATAATGAAGACTTGATAAATGCAAGAATGAAGACAATAGTTGATGGAGATAAAAGGGTGTGTATGGTTTTTACTTCCAAAATCCTTATCTGTATTCTTCTTTATTCTCAAATCATTCCATCTACTACATAGATAAAAAGTTTTTTTTAACATTACTTCCACCTATGATGAAGATAAAGCTCACTTGTAAAATCTTTCCATCTACTAGGTTTTATTATGTTGTAGTAAACAAGAAACAAGAAAAAAAGTTAATTCCTAATTTAAAGTCATGTTGGTTATTTAGTACGGCTGGACTCTCTAATCTCAATTAATTGGTATCTTTAGAGTCTTTGTGAAGTCATGAAATAAGTAGATAAGTGAAATAATTTTTGACGTTCTTTAGGGCTGTGAGATATAGTTCGATTAACAAGAAAGTAACAGCACTCGTTAACACAGCTATCTTTACGAACTACATAAAAAGAAGTAGTAAGAACACAAAATGCATTTAACAACCAATTCATGTTCAAACATTAAGCGTCGTATTGCAAGTTGTTACCACCAGATTATAAATAGTATAATCAAATAACCTTCATATTATCAACAGTAAGTTATTCCTGGACAAAATTTTGTTAATTATGGGGTTGGTCCACTTGTGTTATGCCGCCTTTCCCTCAAATGTTTTAAAAATGAGAATGGAAGAAGGTTTTGACAGGAAACCTGGTACGAACGCAATTACTGCAATATATTCACGAAAAACATCGAAAATGTTACTTATGTCAATTATATCTTTGTTTTATGATGATGTCACAGAGCTCTCAAATAGATCAATTACGAAGCTAGAGAGTTCTCCAAATGTGCAGCAGTAATTTTACAACCAAATACTTAAGTCACGAGTAAATTGAAAAAGTTTAACTTTTTACTTCCAATAGACCTTTTCCGAATCTCACGAAAATGTGAATTTTATTGTTATGATTCAGATCCATCATATGCCTATGCTGAAGATTTCAATGTCACACGACTATAAGAAGGGTTGTTTACACTATCCCAACGGTCAAAGCCTTCTTAATTTTCCATATCCCGCCTTGTATTCATGCATAAAAATTATTATTTGTGTGAATGTGAGTGCAGACATGACACACGCAAAATTAAGAAGGCTTTGACCATTGACCTGGGGAAACCAGATTTGATTGTTGTGTCTTTGAAATCTTCAGCATAGGCAGGCAAACGAGGAATCTGAATCTGAAGTCCATTTTTTATAAAAAATAAACTTAAAATTTTTATTGAGATTCTAGAAAGGTCTATTTGGCGCATTTTTCATAATTATGTGATTGCATGTACCTTAATCCTGTTTCAGAAACTTCCAGACAATGAAGTGCAGGAGAAAGTGGAAGCGTTGGGACGATATGAAACGAAATCTTGGAAACTAACTGTAATGGTGGTTGGGGGACTATTTTTAGTAGCATGTGTCATTGGAATCATATATGAGTGCAAACGCTTGAAGAGAAACAAAATTCATGGTAAGATTCTTTGCGCTTTCTATCATGGAGATTCATATTTCTGTTGTGAGGTTGTTGTATTATGTTACAATGAAACTTGGTGTGGTGTGTCACAATCAAAGTATGACCATGCCTTTTATTTGTGTATTTGCCCATTGTTTATAATATGCGAAGACAGAAGTTTATTAATTGAAGCGTGTAACTTTTGTGATAATGTCTTTATTATCAGTTTTATCAGTTTGTGCAGTATTTGGCTACAAATATCATTGTTTTCCTTTAAAAGCTTAGTATTAATACTGTTAAATGTAGTTGCTTTTCTAGAATTGAGCTTGCTTATTTCTTTTTCAACTGTGTCTAACTTGACCTCAGAAAAATTAAAAATTATAGGATTAACTTTCTCTTTTATTTTTAAATACTAGGATAGAATCAAATTCTTTAATAATACTCTCAATAGGATCACAAGGTTCAACGACAGTTTTAAGTAGGTCTTTGTGAATCCCTAAATTTAAGGATTTTACCACATCCTGAAAAAAATTATTAAGAGTATCAGCTATGTCACTATCTTCAGAAATTATTTCCTTTCCTTTAACAAGAGTAATATTTTGTCTAGCTTTACCTTTATTTGAAAAAAGTGGTGTGATATTTTTCCAAAATTTCTTATTATCCAGAAAATCTTTAATGTTAAGAGATTCTTATAAAATTTCTTCCTTTTCTTTTTATACAAAATTCTTCTGTTTTTTATTATCATCAGAACTAAGTTTTGTTTTATGAAATTTAGATTCCAGTTGGGACCTTTGGCTTTTCTTAAAGTTTTGGTCATGTAAGGCACCTCGTTCGCTCTAATGTACTTTTTCTTTAAAGGAGCATGTGTTTGAAGAATCACAAGAAAAACTTTTTCAAAAATCTCATAGGTTGAGCATGTAGCTAAAGACCTTAATTTCTAAAATTCTCCGTAACAAAATTCTTGTAGCATCTGTAGTAAATTTCTTTTGGTTTTACTTTTTCAAATTTTGTTTTTAAAACAGTAATTGTCATGTTATGAAAATCAGGTAAGCCAGTTGAAAGAACTATAGTATTTTGAAAACTTTTTGGACTTTTGGTAAGAAGTAGAACAACACAACTTTTATGCTTTTAAAGCACGTTTTATCTTTAACAAGATGTTTCGCATCCTATTGAATAAGAAAATTATTTAAACATAGTTCATGTTCTTCTGTATTAAAGTCACCGGCTAGTAAGAATTTATCATAGTAGTCATTGTACAAATCCAATGCTTTAGTAACTCTATCAAAATAGTAATTGTCATTTTGATTAGGAGGGTGATAAGTGCCAAAAACTTTCTTAAATTTATCTCTACAAATAGCCCTTCAAGGTTTTCAGTAAAATTATGTTTTTTAAAAGTTTACTAAGAATATCTTCTGGAACAAATATTATGATACCCCACCATGTTTATTTCTGTCTAATCTGTAGGGCTCAGAGTAGCCTCTTATAATAAATTGAGAAATTGGAAAAGTATCATCAAACTTAGTTTCAGTTAATTAATAACTGTAATTGATCAAATTTATTTGCTATAGAGTTAATATATTTGCTATAGAGTTAATATTCAAAGTCGCGATAATTATTTTATCTACGTTAATTATTCGCAATTTGTTTAAATTTTCCAATATTTCATCTGGATTGGATTGGCTATGAATATTTTCATTAAGATCATTGTCTTTATGTTTAGAAGTATCTATATAATTTGGTATAGTGACATTATCTTTATCAATAAATTTAAAGACTCACTATCATTCCTACTGTTACTAAGGTCTCTATTGGCTTGGTCTGTAAGAAGAAGCTGTTCAGTTGAAGAGCAGTTTAAAGGAAAAATTGATACGTTATTAACACAGGTTGTCAAAAGGGTACAGAACATTGAATAGTAAAATTAGAGCAATACAATTGGAAATGTTTAGTTGTTTCTAAAGAGTTAGTATCACAACAACAAATTGGATTTATGGTATTCTGAAAATTGTGACGAAATTTATGTTCTCTAAGATGACTAAGAGCAAGACGAAGTCTAGTTAGCAAATTTTTAAGACCTGTAGGATGATGAATTTGATAAACAGATGGTGCAGATGGTCTTACAAATTGAAGTAAAGATTTTTTGGAAGATATAACAGAAAGAGAGTTTTTAATATGTTGGTGAAGTTGTTCCCAATTGGTAGCACAGAATGGGGAAAAGGAGGCTTGGAAACGATTTGTTCTAGCAGTTATAGGACCTAAAGATCTGAAAGATCGAATGTTGTGAAAGCCATTTCTTGTTTGAAGTAGAACATGTTTTAGATATATTGGAGTTTGATTGTTTATCATTTTAAAGTAAATACATACTCTTCTATACCATCGTCTATCTTTTAAACTCTCAAAACCAAGCTTTTGGTAAAGTTTTTCCCGATTTGTTCCAAAAATGGCTCCTGTAATTGCTAGGGAAGTATTATATTGAATAGATTCAATTTTGTTGCAAAACGACTCATTTAACGGGTTGTCATAAATTATGTCTCCGTAATCTAGATGTGGTCTAATAAAAAGATTTGTATATATTAATTAAAGTAAATCTGGGTAAAAAGTGAAAAAGACATCGAATTAAGCCAATACCTTTGTTTGCTTTTGAGGTCTTTTCCTTTAACTGATGATCAAAAGTGAGTTTATTATCTAATACCATACCTAAATGCTTTTGCATTACTTGAGTTGAAACATAATTATTCTTAAACATTAAAGCTGGAAGTTTAGTATTATTCTTTTTAGTAGAGAATAATACTTCTGCAGCTTGTTTTGTAGGGTC
>JANTOQ010166480.1:4364-14720 GCA_027564595.1 Bythotiara depressa | reverse complement strand
AACTTTCATTAAATACAGAAAAAACTAAATATACTTTCTTTCATAAGCAATCTAATACAGATAACATCCCTCTTCGATTGCCTATTCTAAAAATAAATGATCAAGCTATAAAAACGAGAAAATTATACCAAATTTCTTGGTGTCATTATAGTCCACCATTTACGTGGAAACAGCATATTAGTGCTGTAAAATCAAAATTATCAAAATCCATTGGAGTTCTTTATAAAACAAGATATTTTCTAAGCACAAAATGCCTTACACTGGGGTAGCACTCACAAAACAAAACTGAAAATATTGTTAAATAAATAAAAACATACTGCCAGAATAATTTTGAATAAGGGAAGTCGAGAACATGCTAAATCTCTATTAAAAAAAGTTAAATATACTTAATATTTATGACATTAACATCTAACTTTTATGTTTACTTACAATAACAATTTACAACCCAAAGCATTCAATTCTTATTTCAGTAAGAATAACTCACAATACAACTTACGCTCCAATGACAGTGTAACTTACAAATTGCCTAAAATAAAAAATATGTGCTCCAAGTTTGCGATTTCTTACCGTGAACCGTCGATATGGAATTCCTTTTTAGATAACAACGTGAAAAACTTGAAATCCTATTCTGCCTTCAAAACAGTCACGAAAAAACATCTATTTAACCAGTATACTTAATTAATAATGTGTATATACGCCGATTCCTCCAACTAATTAAAACCCAAAACACGCTTACTTAGGGGTTATATGATAAGACCGATTTTGGCTCCGTTGCCAAAACTGTTCTTGTTTCAGTCCCGTCACTTTCTTGTCTATATATATACTTATATTGTAAATATTTTATGGAACACATCACGTTTTAGTTTATATTATATATTTTAGTTTGTAATTGTATCTTTTATGTGACAAATATATATATGTACTACTACTACTACTAAAAAAATTTATAGCAGTGTTTTATTTATAACGACCTATGCAAAAAATAATCCGTGGTTGATTGGTTCGGACTGCCTTAACAGAATCCGGTAAGTTAACTGTATTTACATTAATATTACAACTTATGGTACAAAAGAATATATAGAAGAAATAAATATTAAAAACTATAAGAACATGTCGTAGGTATACATAATCTTCACTCTTAATATATAACCTTTCAGGTTGCGTGACAACTTGGTAAAGGTTTGCAACTTAAATACTAAACAAAATTTTCAGAAATATGAGGACGCTCTCCTTTGCAGAGAATATGTTTGGATGATAGGAGCGTCTGCGTCTCGAGATATGTTAATATAATTAGCTCCTACGAGGGAGAGTGTGGTGACAATGTCACCATATTTGCATTTACTCTTTTACTTAGCTCACAGTCCTTTTATTTATTTGGAAATGTCGCGCATCCAGTGAACCAGCTTTTTGCTGTCATTTACTTGAACGCCAGGAGGAGAGAAAAAAACTTTATCGTGGGTAATCTTATTGTTACTGTTTCTATTCTACCTACTCCTCATTGGAACTATCCTATCCTTACTAACAATAGATTAATAAAATCCTGATCATAATATATTTGGACAAGGTACCAAATTTACCGAAATAGTATTCCCGAAGTGATGCGAAAGTGCCCAATAATAAAAAGAATCGTGAAGATATATAAACTTTTTTTTTATGAGGAACCAGGGGGTCTTATCAGGTGTCAAATTTATTTTCCCTTATATTTACAATAATTACCCCCTTGGCTGGAAAATCAAAAATGGCAAAGAATCAAGTAATGATTTGGCAAATTTCGGGGACAATATGCAAAAACGGGGCCAACTGCATAAGTTTAATATATTATCACCACGGTTGTAAACGAAAACGTGTGAAAAAACTGCGTGAAAATTATTAACAAACTTGAATTCTCTTGCGCACGCGCAATTTGGCTTATTATTAATATAATCTGCTACAGTGGAGAGCAAAAATAGTGTTTCGTCAGTCTCCTTTGTGGAGGCTATTAATCGGATTTTAAATTGGTGGGAATCCAGGACAGAACCTCTACAAAGGAGAATTTAATTACAAGTTTTGTTCTCCTACTACTGACTGAATATCATTTGCGTCTTTTTGATCCATGCGAAGCATAGTTACTTCACATTTAATTTTTAAAATTTGGTGGTTAATCGAGTCAAGATCACTTTGAAAGTTTTGTATCTTTTCGCCAACTGAACTTAAGTTTGTAGTTAGGCCTCCCGTGGAATCTGTTTTAGGAATTATTTCATAGCATCCAACTTGTTCTTCCGTATCAACAAGTCCGTGGCAAAAATCTTGCAAGGATTCGTACAACTTTTCATCGAATTTGGACTCAACGTTATTATTCATGTCCGTTGCAGCATCTCTTGTCTCGATCTTTCCTTTCGATACGCTTATCTTTCTTATATTGACTTCAGTAGATGCGTCTCTCGTCACCTTCGGAGCTGACGAAACTGATAACTCGTCAGTAGATGACATCGTTTCACTGCATGGCATCATTTCAGTAGATGTTGTTCTCGATTTGTTGTACTGTGACGTATTCGTTAATCCAATATTTTGATCGTCTCCATCCGAAAGTAACCCTTCCGATCTCATTTCAAAAGTAATATTCTGTGGGGAACGTGTTTGAATCGAACTAAGCGTGACATGTGTAGGTGGTGAAGTCGAGCTGCCATACCGCTGATACTCACCTTTCTCAACTAGGTGTTCGCCTTGGATTTTGAGCATTACCGGCTCACCTACTTCAAGTATATGACATTCTGATGGCTTCATCACTGCTTGCCCGGTGTTGTACAACGGAATATGAATATGTGTCAAACCTTTCTTTTTTTCAGCGGGAGATATTTTTCTTAACACAATATTTTTTGTTTCTGTCTTTGAAGACTTAATCATTATATTTCTCTTCCTGCACGATATTTGTGGAATTGTCATTCTAACTGATGGCTTTTTCATATCTGATGAGTTGGATTTAACGTTGATTGACACTTCTGTGTCCTGCGTAGTTTCCTCGTCATCGCATTCCCGTTCGGTAGATCCCATACGAACGCTGTATAACGTCTTTTGTGAAGAGCTTATTCTTACTGTTGGTGATTTGGTTCTTGTTGGTACGTGTACAATTGATGACTCCACTTGTTTGCTTTCAGCTGATATGTTGCGCTTCGTTGTGTCTATGTTCGCTATAAACAAAACCGGCAACTCCTTGCTTGTATCTGTATCTACTTTAATGGAAAGTGACTGGATTGTCCCTTCGCTAACTCGCTGGGTCTCTTCGCTAATTGTCTGTGTCACTTCAACGGAAGGCGATAGCGTTGTTTCTGCTTCATACGTTTGTGTTGCTTGAGCAGAAGATGTAAGAATCGAGTCGTATTCACCTCGCTGTGTTGTGTCATTAAAAGATGGCAGCTTAACTTCAATGGAGAGCAGAGCTTCTTCGTTTATAGATTGAATTGTCTCAATAGAAGGCAGCGCTTGCTTTTCAACAACTGAAGATACCTCCATCTTAACGATAGGCTCCATTGTTTGAATTTGTTCCAACGCATTCTCTCCAACGTTTACACAGTTACCTTCAAATTCATCAGCAGCTACCTGTGACTCGTCAATCTTCTGAATGTTGCTTTCGAGGTTCTCTTTTTGAGGAAAGTTATGTTTGAAGGATTCATTAATTGTTTCCTATAACAAACATTTAATGTAAATAATAATAAATAATAAATCACTGAAAAAACTTTAAAATTCAAACGGGAAATAATTCCTATATATCTGTATCAACAGCACGTAAATATTTCGTTTAAACAATAAGGATGTGTCCAAGGAAGCATAAGCATACCTCCTGGTTATATTAAACTTCCCATTGGAAACATTATATAATTTTATGAGAATGCAGGAGGCCATATCAGCATTTACCAAATTTATTTTACATTATATTTCCAATAAATAACCCCCTGGAAAAATTAAAATGGCAAAGAAATGACCACAGATTTGATTCCTTTCCGGGGACACTATGCATTAAAGGGTTAAGGATATTTAATTTTCGGAACATAGTTTCGCACTCTTTTTCTCTCGTGTACCGTAACAATGCGCCTTGTCGGAAATTGGAGTTCACTTTCTCTTAATTTCCAGGGAATACGGTTGTCAAATTCGAATCTTGTCAAAAATATACGATGAAAATGTGGAGCGCCTAACACAAACATATATGCGTTCACAGGTACTTGAAAAAACAAAGTTTATTATGAAAACGAGACTAGAAAATTAAAACGTTCTGATAGCATGGTCTTGAATTGTTCAATACACGTGTTCTAAGACAAGGAATTTTAATCTCTCTTGAAGCTGTTTATTGTACAAATAAAATAAAATTTTAGTCAATTCCAAACGCGGTCTATCCTGTTTCAAATATATCAAAAGTAATACCCAGGATTCCCTTAATAATACCCAGGATTCTCTTGATGATAGTGACATCAGTTATCAGAAGCGTGTGATATAGTTAAATTCCTTTTACAGGAAACGCCCTAACTTTAATCCCTAACTCGTTTATATACGGCCCGAAAGAAACGACCATTGGCAAACGTGAAAATAAGGCGCAGTGCATATACTATGAATATTATAAATATTAACTACAAAGAATTTACAATTTATGATGGCCATAAATTTCAGGGCTGAGGACAAGTTGTTCAAAAGCAGAGAATACTGAAAGAAAATGAGCGAATAGTCCTATGTCATATCGCCAAATAACTACGACGCACGAGATGTTTCACCATTCTCTCTACCCAGTGATGAGAAAAGGGTCTCTTGAAGCGTTTAGATCATTCCGATCCATGGCATGATAAATATATCATACCAAATAGCTTCTATTTAAATTAACCCTATAATTCCTGGATACACCTCCTGCCTATTGTAAATTTCCTAATAGTAACCCTTATAATTTTATGAAAGACCAGGGGGACTTATCAACTTTTACCGACTTTAATTTTCCTTTTATTTCCAATTAGTAACACCCCTGGAAAAAGCAAAACCGCAAAGAAATGAATATAGATTCGAATAATTTCCGGGGTACCATATATATTGAACGTTTGTAATATTAGGAGTAAATCTTTGACAACCCTACTTTCTATAAGTAAGTCTTTATAAACATTAGTTTCTTATTTTATTATATTCACTGAAGACGGCTTATTGGTTGAAATAATGTAATTTTATTTTACTCCAAAATATATAACTGATGTCAAATTGGCGTTATGATACAAACAAACAAACAAACAAACTTTCTTGCAAGCTCAAGGTCATTCATTCATTGAAATCTTTCTGCCTGTTATTTATATTATATTTCACAAGAACTCAAATATTGGTTGTTCTATTAAAAAAAGGTTGATGCCATTCTATACCTCATCATTTGGTCGTGTTTCCACACCATTCATACTAATGTGGTCTTCGGACCTCTCCGCCATGTCTTCTTGTGATTGTGCATCACCAACAACATTGATTACGTCATATTCTTCCTCCAATTGCTCACCAACAATGCTCACGTAGATGTCTTCTGAATTTACCTCATTTTCTTCTCTTAACTGTTCGCCAACATTGTTTCCTTGAATGTCCCATGTTGTCTCCAAGATACCAGGCGTCGTCTCCTCAACTGCTTGTGTTCTGCTTTCGCAAGGTTCCTCCACCAATATCATTTCATTATCTGCTACCACTAACCTTCCTTCAGATTCATTTTCCCTACTTTGACCGTTATGTTTTTGCACGGTATGCAGTTGTTGATTGATTTGTGCTTCAATGTTTCCTGCTTGGATACCATGTTGCAATTCTATGTTTTTTGAATTAAACTCTTCAGCATCAAATGCTTCGCTATGCGTTGTGTCATTCACTAACTCTTCTGAAACTTCAACTGTTATGTCTGTGATACTTGATTGAATATCGTCAGCCTCAAATGCTTTTTCCTTTTTATCTGGAATTGCACTAGATTCTCTTGTTGAATCAACATTTATTTCTGTGCTATCGGATTTACATACTTCAACTTCAAATGCTTTTCTTTGAGTTTTCGAATCCTCTGGAAATGCTGCAAGTTTTTCTGAGGAACCAATCTGCATTATTGTGATTTTGGAACTACAATCCTCCATCTCAAATTCCTTGAGCTGTTTGTTAATTTGCTGAAATTCTTGTAATTGTGCAGTATAAGATTGTATTTTTTCATGTTCATAAATAGTTGTTTCTTCGTCAGAAGACGACAAATGAGTTACTTTGTGAGATGCTGCTGTCTTATTTTCATCATTGTTTTGACATTCTGTTTTACTAACTGCAATGTTGTCTGTATCAGACATGGAGATAGGAGTGTTACTAGTATCATCTAAGCATGTTGTTTGGCCAACGTCTGAAACTGCACAAGACTCTTCTGAGGAATCAACTTTTATCTCCGTGCTTTTTGATTTAATATCTTCAGCAAATGCTTTTGTATATGTCCTTTTATCTTCTGAAACTGCAACAGGTTCTATTGTGGAATCAAAGTTTATTTCTGCGCTATCGGATTTACATACTTCAACTTCAAATGTTTTTTGTTGCGTTTTCTCAGCTTCTGGAATTGCTGCCAATTTCTCTGATGAATCCATTTGCATTTCTGTGGTTTTGTAATTACATTTCTTCGTTTCAGATTCTTTTGTTTGCGTTTCTGAACCTTCTGAAATCGGGATCCTTAAGCATGTTGGTTGATCAATATGATTACTAGAGATGCTGAAACCAGATATACTAGAGGCTACTGGAACATTTGATTGCGAATCCGTAATTGACAAAGAAGTATGTCTCTGCACTTCCTGCTGTGTATTTTCCGGGATACATTTAGACATCTTGGTTTCTTGGTTTCTTGATTCTTCTATCTGATCTGTCAATTTGTTATAATTACTTTCTTCTTTAGTTGTTTCACTGTTGCTACTTGTGTCGTCAGATATGAGCGATCTCTTTATCTTTTCTTTTAAGCCATCTGGATTTAATGTAGCACTACCCCACATACTTCCCAGCGAAGGACGTTTTTTAATGCCTCTGATTAGTTTCCCGGCATCAGAAGCTGCTTTCCGGACCACACCAACCTGTTTCTCATCATTTATCGTTGGCATTGGATACATGCAAGTTGTTTTTAGCGTGTCTTTGGCAGTATCAAATGACATTTTACGAAGATCTAGCTTCATTTCGTCAATTCGATAAATGCCATGTTTACCAAATTCTACGTCTTGTTTCTTGTGTGCATCCTCTAAGTAAGAGTAAACACTCCGTGTTCTTTCGAAAGACAGCTTACGTAAACGTTCGCTTTCAATGTCATCAAGTTCTAGAGGTTCACAATAACACTCAATAACATCAACACTATTGTTGTTTACATAATTACTGCCAATTTCTTCAGTTGATTCTTCCAGAATTTGTGTATTAGTGGTAAGGAAAGGTTCTAAAACATTTTTGTCAACACTTGTCACTGCTACTGTAACTTCAATTGTTTCATTATCTCCTCCTTCCGATGTTTGATTTTGAACATCATCTATTTCACATTTTTCAACATTTTTCACATGAGTTTTGCTTTCCATTTTTTCTATTGTTTCGATTTGTTTATTCATTTGATGAAATGCTTGCAATTGTGCTGCAAAGTCTTCTTCTTGAGTTTGTCTAATGATATGTGTAACAGTTGTATTGTCAACATCTTGATGTGTATTTACATTTATATCACAAGATTTAAGAGTAATTGTAAATTCTTCTTCGGAAGTTGACTTAGTGTTTTTTATCTCATTTCTTAATGCAGATTCATTCTTTGATCCTTTTTCTTCTTTTTCATTTTCACTTTTCTGGCTCATTTCCATTAGTTCTGCATTCTTCTCCTTGGCATTTCCATCATTGTGTTTATTGTCCCCTTCATGTTTTTCCTCGGGAGATACTGTTAATTCGCATTTTTCATCCTCAAGGTGAAGTGCTGAAAAATCTAGTTCAGATTCCACGTTGGAAATCTCTTCCGAACTTATTGCTTGATGTGTGATTTGCACTTTCGACGGAGTATCGGTTAATTTGAAAGTTACGTTGGTTGAATACTCCTTTTCATTTTTAATCTTGTTATGCATTGGTTTATTGGGCATTACAAACGTTTTAGTACTAGTAGTCATAGGTGAAGTTGTTGATAATGATTTAAGGTGTGCTTCTGTCTCAACCTCCATCCAATCAAATTCTACATTCGACGCAACTGCAATAACCTTTCCTTCAGTTATGTCTTCCATCGTGTCATCTGTACTAATTTTACTATGTTTCTTCAAATAAGGTCGTGGTTTAGGAATTGGCCTTGGTGATGTTGGTGAAGACGATTTTTGTCTCGGTTTAGCGACTGGTTTCACTATGTTAATTTTCAATGTATCTTTCTTTAATATCTCCACATTTTCTTTAGACACTTGATGGTCAGAAGGTGTCTCCTTGTTATCTCCATCTTCATTTTCTTCATCTAGAGATTGATAACGTTTCAGCATCAAATACGCTAGTGTTGATACTCTTTTTGATTCTTTGTTTACGTAGTTTTTGTCGTGTTCATTTGCACCGTCATTATCTACAGTTTTATGGCTTTGCTCTTCTTGGCCACCATCTTGCATATCGAACGCTAAATCAAGGTAATTTTTGTCGTGTTCCTTTGCACCGTCATCATCTACAGTTTTAAGGTTTTGCTCTTCCCGACCACCAACTTGCATATCAAACTCTACATCAACACTTCTTTTTCTTATAACTTCAATTTGAACAGATTTGTCACTCCCTCTCTTTATATTTACACCAGAGTCAAAACTTTTACATTTTGCCATTTTAAGCAGCAAATTTTGGATCAGTTTGTCTCTTTTTGAAAGATCTTTATCAATAGGTGTTTTACTAACTTCTTCCCCTATACACTTATGTTTCGTGTCCTCTTTCATATCGCCATCAAATCTTCCGCTTTGTTTTGGGATCATTTCAACCTTACGGGTACTGTTATGTTCTTCGCTCAGACTGGGATTAGGATCTAAACTTTTACCGAGCGACAATTTTAGAAGCAAATTTTGTATCAGCAACTCTCTTCTGGAAACATCTTCTCCAATTGATGTTTTGTTGAGTTCATGACATGCACTTACGTACTGCTCTTCGTCATGTGTATATGTTTGTTCTACATCTACATCTGGACTTATAGACGACGTCTTTAAACGAATATAAACTTGAGATGATGGTTTGGAAGCACGTGAGCCTTCTGCATGTTTGGTATCATTCTTAACTGTTATCTCTGTATTTAACTGTTGTTGTCCTCGAATCTCACTTGTATCGATTTTCTGTCTTTCGTAATTGTTTTCGAGATTCTCACTTTTATTTAATATCTCCTTGGAGCCAGTACCTTTGTCATCCATTCTGAATATTACTTGATCACTCGAAACTTCTGAATGCGGTACAAGTTCTACTTGCTGTTTTCCCTCTTTGTTTAGAGACACTTTTTCTTCATCAGCATTAGGATTTTCTTTGTCAGTAGTGATATATAGTATACCTTCACAAACAACGTCTTTTTCTATTACGCCATCCTGGATTTGTGGATCACGTTGGTCCAATTCAGAAGATGCATTCTGTATTGGAACACTTGAATCGGCAATAACACCTTCATCCCCATATCTTTCTTCTTGAGTTTTAAGTTCACGATTTTCTTCCTCTGTGTCAGGTACACGTTCCAGTTCTGTGCTTTGACTGGGAGAAGTAGCAACGTCATCATCCACAGGTCTTTGTGCTCTTGTTTCAAGTTTAAGTTGTCCTTCATCTGTTGTCAGAACAGTTTCCAGTTCTTTGATTTGACTGGGAAACGTAATAACGTCTTCTTTCTTTGGTATTTTTTCTCCTGATTCAGATGTAATGCTTTCTTCCTCTGTTTCCGGTACACGTTCCCGTTCTGTGTTTTGACTGGGAGAGTTAGCAACGTCTTCATCAACAGGTTTTTGTTCTGTTTTCTCCAGTTTAGATTTTCCTCCCTCTATTGCCGGAACGCTTTCCAGTTCTGTGATTTGATTGGGAGAAGTAATAACATCTTCTTTCGTTGGTATTTCTTCTCTTGTTTCAAGTTTAAGTTGTCCTTCATCTGTTGTCAGAACAGTTTCCAGTTCTTTGATTTGACTGGGAAACGTAATAACGTCTTCTTTCTTTGGTATTTTTTCTCCTGATTCAGATGTAATGCTTTCTTCCTCTGTTTCCGGTACACGTTCCCGTTCTGTGTTTTGACTGGGAGAGTTAGCAACGTCTTCATCAACAGGTTTTTGTTCTGTTTTCTCCAGTTTAGATTTTCCTCCCTCTATTGCCGGAACGCTTTCCAGTTCTGTGATTTGATTGGGAGAAGTAATAACATCTTCTTTCGTTGGTACTTCT
>JANTOQ010166479.1:0-24720 GCA_027564595.1 Bythotiara depressa | reverse complement strand
ATACATACATACATACATACATACATACATACATACATACATACATACATACATACACACACACACACACACACACATACATACATACATACATACATACATCGTCGTAATCCACACAGTTTGAGTTGCTTGTAATCGATGATAATTTTAAGATAAATAACTTGTTCCACTAAAATAAATACTGACTATGAAAGCAGCGCCAGCGTTTGCGAGTAACGATACCATAATTTTTTTTCTAAGCTTTCAACTCAGAGTGCTTTACACCACGCACAGTATACACTACAGGAGCACATTCGCATATCGCATCATAGGCATCACTTGCGGCACACGTAAACATATTTTATCTTATTTAAGATGTATATAGATTACATTTGGAAATATCTACAGACAGGAGCGGATTTATACTATGTAATCATTGTGAATTCACAATGTCAGATTTTCTAAAATGTTCAAAAATACCTCAGTACTCTGTATTATATCATCCTTATATAATGTATTTATGTCAACATAATTGCTGATTTATATTTGACTCCAAATCAAGCCTTCGTACGTTCACTTTCCGTCGCCTTCACTTTGTGTTTTATTTAATAAGATGGAAAACGTACAATTAACTATAACTAGAAAATTCAAGACACCCTCCTACTGTATTTGATTACTGCTTAATTGTAAATATGTGAAACTGCGTTGCATTTGAACACGCCCGCTAGAAAAGATGGCATGCATGAAAAGGCAAACATTGATTCCAGCTTTGCATGAGTAACAAGTAAAATCGTACCATGAAATAAACTGCTGCGCAATTTCCGCAAAATCTTAAGGGTAATAAGGTCTAAACAACATATGTAAACTACGCAAATTCGTTGACATGGATCGTGCCGTATTTATCAGATATATTCTTTAAAAGGGAAATGGCGCTTTACATGTTTAAATCAATCTGAATTCGGATTTGTCTGTAACTCGGCAAAATGTAAGATGCCACCTATTTATGGATTATGTGGTAACAAAGCTATAAACTGCAACTATATTCCAGGGCCTTTTTTCCTTTTTTGATATAACTGTTGAGGGAAGAAAAAATCCACGCATCGTCTGCGCATTTACGTGAGTTAATTGTGTTTTTATTTCAAAAAGATGGTAGCGGCGGTTTGTATTTAGTAGTTTTATTATTATTGCAGGAATAATAAGTAAAATTGTACTGTTAGGTCATTTCCGTGAAAGCACTCAAACAATTTACTTGATCTACGAAACCCTACGTTTAATAGTGAACGGCATCCGACGAAAGCGTTGCCTTTTAAATACTCTCGTGGCTTCTATCCCGGGCGTGAAATAAAATAACTTCCGCTGGAGATCGTTATGTGGTTTGAATGATTGCGAAAAATAAAATTTTCACAATGTGTTAATATCTATCGAATTCGTTTGAATCCCTTAGTCTTATTTTTTCATGATTCCCAAGCAGCAATCTACGACATTGTTGAATACGCAAGTTGTCAGGTTGTGAAATGTTGTGAAAATGCGAATGCTTGTGAAAAAAAACTCATGAATAGTTTACACGAAATATAGTGCGTATTTTCAGTTAAGCGCTCGTAGAAGAAAAAACAATTGAACGGCATGGATAGTATTAAAGCTGATGTAGAATTAACACGAAATATTTTATGAACTACTTGTAATTATTATACCGTTCCATCAAGTCTAGAACGTGTAAAAGATGAGTTAATAAATTAATATAATAAAAGAGTACATTATGGAGTTCAATATAGATATTACAAGCGAAGAAGTTATCAAGGCAAATGTTTTAGAGGCGTACATGAACGGGTTAGTTCGATTATATAAGCAACAACTGTAGGAAATAGCTTATTGTGGGTGTATATCAGGTAGAATTTGGAAACAACTTCCACAGACCACAGCTGAAAATTCGCACATTTAGTGCTTTATCTTGGGATTCGCCAAAAGCTTCACAACCTTTATATTACTTCACCAGGGAATAAAATTATTAAAAACAAATAGAGTTGTTGACATTTATTAATCTAGGCTTTGAAGCTATGCTATCAGGGATCCACTTACGTTTTCCCTTGAAATCCTTATTTATAATAGCAGAACCTACTTAGGAAGTTAAATTTAGTACACCTAAAGAATATAATATTGCTGTTCGTTACGTCATACCTATACATTTCCCCAATCATACTATTAACTATAGTCGAATCCACAGCGATAGTAACATCATAAACATGTTTATTATTTGTCTAAAAAGCATAAATGGCTTCGACTAATTCTATTACATTTCCGTTTCATAAAATAGCTATTTATAGTAATTAAATGCAAGCTCTTTAAAGAAACATGTATTTAAAGTGATTGTTTTTAATTACTATAAAAAACTATTTTATGAAACTGAAATGTAATAGAATCACTAGATGCCATTTAAAAACTAAAAACGACGCTAGGAGAACTCATACGACCAATGAAGGAAAAACTCTATATTCCATAGAAAGCACGTGTCGTTGGTTATCAGTTGGTTGTTGTCTTTCTTTAGTGTTTTAGATTTTGGTTTCAATTTAATCAAAATCGCAATATAACATCAATCCCATAACAGTAACAGATAAAATTCCTATTCCACACAAAAATAATTAATTTTGTCGCTAATATTATTGGTATTAATCTTGTTTAATACTATTGTTAGTATTATTACTACATTTATGTAGGTGTTCTTTAATTCTTTTTAACCTCTCTTAATATATATTTTTACGAGCCTATTTTTTATGTTTTCATTCGTGTGTTATCTGTACTATCTATTTATTTTATTATACAAAAGACAAATCAATCTTATAATTTGGCAATTCAATTGGTAATAAAATCTGATGTTTTCTTATTCATTTATGGCGCTATCCCATCAATGATTCAAGAAGCTTGATTCCTATCAGGTTTAAGATTGGGTTTCCTGTCCAGAAGATCCGAAAAGTGTGCGCCAGAAACCTCGTCCCAAGGGTCTTTTTTCCTTTTAGATCTGAAAAAGAGCAAAGGAAGAAGATCCTGGCAACAAAGTTGGTTCGCCAGCTCTATAAACCCCGGGTGCAATATTAAAAATGTTGTTTGGATTTCAGATGAAATTATTATGTTATTGTGATACTAGATCACATGACAACTCGGTTTCTTTATTTATATAAATATTACACCGAAAGTAAATATTTTCCCTCTTTCTTCGCTGAGTAAGTTGGCGTAGAAAGACCTTATGGGTATAGTAAAATTTTAGAACTTTGTAAAAGGTGAATATATATTTAATTCACGGAGTTTTGTCTCGTCAGGAAATGTGAACTGAAGGTGAAAGTGGTATATACCCTGCTGAAAAACTTTGTTTATTCATCTGGCCTATGAACTAGTCCTGTCCGCAAAGCTTACGAAGCCAGACATACTCTTGAATACACAGACCAACTTGACATACTATTTATATGATATTGAACTTACCAACTTGAAAAATCTGAGATATTTATCGCTATATTAAGAAATTGCAAGGCACTAAGTAAAGCCGTTAGCATAACAAATAATTGAGAGTAGCATTCTAGCCGCAAAGCATTTTGTATATCTATAGTTCCTAGTTTTCTCCAGCCCAGAGGACCCTATTAATTCAAGTAGCTTAGCGAGATAGCTACCATATCAGATTGTTGATACTTAGCTAGCTGCTAGAGACAAGTTATTTATTTTATTTGCATGATGGTAACCTTGGAGGCAAACAGAGCTGCAATTGGCTGTTTTGTAGCAAGGCAATCTCACAATCTGAAAAATAGGCAGTATGACACTTCTTACTCCTGCCTGAATGTACAGTCTCTGGTTCTGTTTATATATGTAATTGTGTTGATGCTCAATATTGATATGGTGTTCCTAAAGCTACTAAAATTAGTAATAGATTGTGACTATGAAAGTAACCCTGGCCCAGGTCCTTACAAAATATGCAAAGCAGTTCTAGGTTCTTTCTATCAACCACAGCCACAAGTCATTGCAAGTGCTAGTATGCAGTCTGCTTGCAATTCCCTTTTTGCTATCTGCTGGTCAGCTATTAAGCGTGTGTCTGTGTGGAACATGACCTGGACTATATACAGGAAACCGGAGATGCTTTATACAAAACTATTGGTAAAGAGCACCTTTCACTTGATGAACTACCATTAAATATAGACATTGCCGGTAACTTAGTAAAAATTGAAATGCTGACAAGTAAATCTGGGGAACTTAGTAACTGTGAGAAATTGTCAATCGCGCGTTCTCCCTTAAAAGGTTCGTATAGCACCAATATTGATAATACGGGAAATGGTCTACTTTTCTTCACTAATGATTTCATATTATCATTGATATGGAGTAAACCTTCTGTCTTTCTTTTTGACCCACATAGTAGCAATGAAACTGGAGTATTTACAGTCAAAAATAAGTGCTATTGCAGTTTCCAAATATTAACCACGCAGAGAATTATATACAAGCGGTTTATTCCAAGTTGCCATGTAAACACTTTCAATTACAATATGTAAGGGTAGACATTGGAACAAATGTTGCAAGTGAAATATTGGCATATATTAATAATGGTCGAAAAATAAACAAAAAAAGAATTCAAAAGCAAAAATACTACCGTTTCATGGAATGACTTTACTTGTAATTAATTAATGTAATTAATTATCCCAAGCCTCACCTACAAAATAAAGAAAGTTGTGCAGGGATCATGCCATCAAGCAGATCCAAAGTTCGGCCTTACAGTAGGCATACAATGTTCATGTAACTCCCTTTTGCTGTATGTTGGTCTGCCATAAAAAAGGTTTCAATATGGAAAAATTATGACTTAGACTATATTTTGGATAGTGGGGATGTTTTATACAAAAGTCATGGCATGCAAGAATGGCTTTCAATTGATGTTGGGAAATGAAACTGGCAACTTTGATGTTAAGTCATTTTTGATGGATTCTTACAAGGGTAACATAAATAATGCAGGTAATGGGCCTATCTTTTTCACCAATGGTTTTACATTTGCTTTAATTTGGAGCAAAAAGAAAATCTGTTTATCTTTTTGATTCTCATAGTCAAACAGCAGCTGGTTTATTTGTAAGCAATGGAACATCTGTCTTATTGGAATTTAAAAGTATGGATCATGCAAAAAATTACATCCACACTGTATATTCCAAGTTATCTTCTAACTGGTTCCAAATACTGTATGTAAAGATAGACATAGCTATAAATGAGGCAAATGAAACACTGTCATGTATAAAAAAACTTAGAAACAAATTCCAAGCACATAATCTAAGGAACGATATTTTACAGTATGAAGCGCGCAAAAAACAAAAGCGACAAAAGTATGCGGAGCATAGCATAGCCATATCCAGTGCATTTGGCATTAAAGAAACGAAAACGAGAACTCTGTGCGGAACATCGTGCTCAGATGTTTGGCTCTCCAGAACATGAGGCAATAAAGAAACAAAAACAGAAATACCACGTAGAGCATCTCGAAAAAAAATTAAAATAACATGCACAGCGTCGTGCACATATTCTATGCACTTCGGAACACGAAGCAATCAAAAATCTAAAACGTATATACTATGCAGAGCATAATAAAATATTATTGAAATACCATGTAGAGCGTCGCAATACCATTTTAAACACTCCCCAACATGAGGCACTAAAAAGCAAAAACGGGTACACTATGCAGAAAATCGGGCAAATATTTTGGGCACTCCTGCACACGATGTGCTGAAAAAATGACAACGTGAATACTACAAAGAGTATTATTCAAGCATAATTGGTACTCCTGCTCACGATGCTTTGATAAAGAAAAAAACGCAGGGATATGGAACAGGTGGGTGAATGAACACCAAATGCATGTGTGCTGAAATCCATTGAACAAGTCAATGAAGGGCCATTATTTCATATGTGTTGTCTGCAACAGATGTCCGAACCGAAAAACTGTGATAAAATTTAAAGTGGAAAAATAGGATATTGAAGTTGCCAATTTTTATTACAAAGTTGTAAGCTATGATAGTCAGTTGTGTATTTGTTTGACATGTAGTGGAAAGTTTAAAAAACAAGAGATACCTTTGAGTATGGAATGATCTTCAGATAATTGAGTTCCCTGAAGACTTAAAAAACTTGAATCGGTTAGATAGAGTAATTATTACGAAACGAATTTTGTTAAAAAAGTTAACCATAATGCCCAAAGGCCAGACTCCAAAACTAAAGGGTGCCATTTCTGAGGAAATTGGGAATAAAAATTCACTCCACATTTTGCTATTGCACAAAAAAAACAAGAATTTCTCGAAAGTGTCTCCCATAAAATAAATTATTTCTATCCATTATGAGGTATGAAGACCTGATGGAGACTTAATTTCTGATTAAGTTGTTACCACGGTTTTTTCCCACGTAATGTAGTGCCGAAATACCAGAATCCATCCGCTGTACTACTGATCTTATTTTCACGGGAAATAATACTAAAGAATGTATTAAGAATTTTTCAAAGATCAAGATGTCAAGTCATCAAAAAGGATCAATTGCATTAAATCAAATATAATGTCCCAATAATAATGTTTTTGGGGCGTTATAGATGAACTGAAACTGACAAAATTCAAAACTCATTTATTAGAACTTCGTACCCTATACATTCTTTCAAAAAGGGTGTGTAGACTATAAACTTTAAAATAGAATCTACGCCAAAAATTAAAAAATCATCTATTGGAAATTTAGGGACAATCACCTATTGCAAACACAATAGTCATTACTAAAAAATCATAGGGTAGGGAATTCCCCGCGGCATTTAAACAGTTATAGTGGGAATAGTTGATTATTGCAATTTAAGTACTAAAATACAACTCAATGGGGAAAAGCACATAAAAAAGGTAACACTGTCTTGACTGACTTAGACCATAGCCGTCAAATATTTCTCTCCGGTTCATCCTGAATATGCGCCGTATTTAGAGTTGTTGTACTTCACACCATAAAGATTTCTGCCATCAATGTTCAAGCGCACCGCGCTTCTTGTTTATGTTTTATCACTGCTTTATTAAATTCTTTCTCGTCACCAATTTTATTTTAGAGTTTTCGTTCATATTTTGTCAGTTTCTTTTAAAGCATCAATATATACGGTGAGCTACAATGATAGGCGTTAACAACTTGCAGCAACATACATATTTGCACGGTACATGTACCGATATCAGCCATTGTATCCTTGATAATGAGAATCACACCCTACATCAAGGCATCAATATTATCGATTTATATAAGGTTAATGGCGACATTTAAATGGATTCCGCCTAATTTCAGAATTCATGTTGTTTGTATTTGATTTTCCTTATTTAATTATATCTTTTCAACAGTGATTGATATCAGCAGCTTAATCTAGTAAGTCTTCTTGATTTAATAGCTTGTTATCTCACTCATAGATTTGTGTCAAGAAGACCAAATGAAAAACCAGTGTAGGAAATAAAATACTCGCCATGGGGAAGTAGTGAAAATATGTGGTTACATTTATTTATGGGATAAGCAATTAGGCATAGCAACGAAAGGTGCAATATTCCAGTCAGCCCAGCTTTCATTACTAGGTTATTGCTAGAGACAATAACTACGGATTCAGTCTCACATGATCCACCCTAAGATCGGGTTGCAGCTAATATAATATAATTTTATTTATCTTTCACAACATCCCAGGATACCAACAGATATCAGGCTTGGCTATTCCCCATAGCCGAATAGCTCATTCCTAACGGGATACTGACTCTTTGTTTGGTCTGTACAGAAATATACAAAGCTCGAGGTCCAGCTAACGGAGAACGTGCTTGTGAGGTCTCTGTGTGGTCCGTTTATTACCTGACAAAACATAACATAACATTTTTTATTTCGATTTTAATTAAATTCTCCCCACTCCCTAATACTTACCAAAAAAAACGTTCGAATCAACAAAATTGTCAAAACATTCAAAACACGTTATGTTCTTTGAGTGAATCAGAAATGATTCCAAATGATATTTCTCGTTTTGTTGCTGGGAACAAGAACGTTTTGTATATATTACTTTAATAACATTACAAATTACTGATCAGAGTGCAAGAAAAAGAAAATACTTGAATTTATTGTATAGCTTGGTAGACATGGACAAATGTTAAATATCACAATGTTTATATATTTGAGAATGGGAAGATGTGTTGTTTATAAAGAAGCTAGACAGGTTAGGAATGGAAGCTGATAGGCACCTACGATACGAATTAAATCTTGCTACGTTTTCATGACTGCTAGGTAAGTTGCGCAATACGATTTGGATGTAGCTATGTTTGTTGATAAAGGAGAAGGAAATGGTCGTTTTTCTGGTTATATGTCTGAACCTATTGGCGGAGACTCAGTTCTTTCCAAGTAACATTGGCAGTGTTTTTAAGGATTTTTCGTTGATATATCAATTTATATCATCAACGTGTTGCAAGCAAAGTTAGCATTTTGTTTGTTTGTTTATGTTCATATTTATAAATCCGGTAAGTTCTATCGGTACGTAGCTGTACCAACGGCCTGCTGGTCACGTGCGAATGTTGATTCGGCCAATCAGCATTACGTATTTTCTGTACTTCCATCTAGCAAAATTGCTAACAGAAAATAATACCTAATATTGTCCGTCATGGGCTACTCCTTAGATATTACACTCATGTGTCTTTCTCAATGTTAAGCGACGATGTACTAAGTCTATAGCTTAAATATATCAAATAGAATTTTAAGGGGTTAGATCACCATTAAGCTGAAAGGTCCCCTTCAAAAATCACCTTCTTTTACGGAAAACAATTAAGGACTCCCAAGCCAAATTTACCGTAGAAACTAATAATGACCTTTATTTGTCAAAAACTAGAATGTAACACCTAACGTGTAAATACGTTGCCTTAGCAACGGTTTGTAAACCGTTTTAGTGACGCTTACCGTAGTAATATGCTATTTATTTTTACCCATAATCATTCGCATAGGCTACAGTAGTTATCTCTTTGCTGTAATTAATCAAAATGAGTTAGATTAATTAGGGAACCACGATTAAAGGGAAAGCTTATTCATACACAATGATTCTCAGTTTCAGTTTTCAATTTACTTTTCCTGTATAGACTTAGGACTTTGGTAAATTTGGCACTTTGTTACTGAACTAACTCCTAATGCGCCCTCGAAAAGGCGGGGGTATATCGCTTCCCTCAGAATTGGGAGGAATAAGATGTTAAGACATCTGGAATGGAAAACTCAATTAACTATCAATTAATGATTATAGTGAGCGCAAAACAAAGAAAGATATTAAGAGGTAACGGGAGGGACTTCGAGGTCAACAACAATAAATTGGTATTAAAATGAATGGGGAAAAAACCCCAATACTAATAGGGTTAACTAAGAATTTTCATTTACTTTCCTGTCAAAAGGTCATACCTTTTACAATTTTCTAGTCTCATAGAGTTTCAAAGATTGTCAATATTTTATGTTTATAAGAAAAGGTGTGCAACCGACTTTTACTACAAACTATATTCAATTAGTGGCGTAGAGAGTAATACACATTATTATGTCGCCTGATAATATATTCTGATTATTGTTGAACGATGACTAACAATAAGGCTGAAAAATATTATAGAATACGAATAATATGTAACATGCTCTGAAGAATACACGAACACAAGAACACACGTAAATTTGCATATAACTTAATTACTTCAACATGGAGACCGTATCTTACCAATAATCCGCTACCAATAATCCATTGAGGCTTTCTCTTGCTTAATACTGAGTATTTATTTACACGTTCTTTTGAAACTTAGAATGTTCCAAATAGGAAGAATTTAGTGTGCTGTTTTCCGGGAAATTTTAAGTACTAAACAAAGACAAGATTGCCAATACATTTTCAACCAAACACAAGAAAAGTTGTGAAAAATGAAACTAGTAAAGTTAACAAGTATGTGATAATGATATGTTATATTGATCACTTATTTATATGCAACAGCATGCCGCAACCATCTGAACATCTGCTATAATTTATTTTTGCACTTACTATTACTAATCAACTATCATTATTAAGAATTTGAAATTTAACCGAACTCAAAAGAACATTAATGATAAACAATTAGAATGTCCAAGTCACAATTTTCCCTTTTGAGTGAGATCACAATATCACCTCCTGGCATGGTTTATTACTTTTCAAACTTTAATTGTTGTTTCTAAATTAAATATTTAAAATTGGCAAATATTTTATGTATTTAGAAGTATGACGTTGCATGTCTTATATTTTGCATTTCCAACTAAACATACGAATCGTTCATTACCTCCATTCCGACAGAACTAATAAATGTGGTTTGTTTTATTGGAAAGATTAATCTAGGTTGATACTGATAAATGGCGCAGTGGACCGCTTTCGAAATTGTTATCAGAATTCACAATAGATATACTACTACTTTGAACGATACGTTAATATATTTCTGTTAAGAAAATGCATTTTCCTTGAATGTATTGATGATGATGATGATGGAATAAAACATCTTCTGTCAACTTTAATTCAATTTTAAAGTAAATATATATTTCTGAGACACCTTCTATCTGTCCCAAATACCGTTCCGGAACTACACTATTGTTGCTATAATAGACCTACTCAATGTTCTGGTTAAAAGCATATAATGTATGCAATTGTCATAATCCAATCTCAATAATCTATAGTCAGTTTACATTATTAGCAATTGTTGAGGTTGTGTTTTCTACTTTCGAAATTGTTATCAGAATTCACAATAGATATACTACTACTTTGAACGATACGTTAATATATATGTAACAATCTATTAATTTATTTAAAGAAATTCCACTACTTGTTTACTAGAGTTAAATTTATACGCACAATGATGTTATATAATATAAGAAAAAACTATTTCACTATAGATTATAAACCATCAATATATAGAATGGAGATAAAATGATAAAATAAGTACAAAGATTAAATAAATATATAAAATAAATATTGAGGCAAATCAGCCAGTACAATATTCCATGTATGTTAATTTTTATATTGATATATCAAGCGTCATTGCAGTTTCTAATTGTTTTACAATGATAACGTGGTTTCTCATGTCTCTCTATTCCTAAATTTTAAACAGCCATATCGACAATATCAGGTCATAGTATTTTGGATTTCGGTTTTAATATCGGTCATGGTGTACTAGATTTCGGTCTTAATCCCTATTCTTGCTCAGTTTATCTTAAAGGTACTTGAGGTACTTAATAATCTTACTTCATTGGACAGTGTGTTTGAGAACCACCAAATAATCTTCAAAGGTTACATTATGACAGGAGAAGGATGCTGAAAAAAGTTAAGAAATATTTTTAATTTATTGGACATTTTCCACACTAATATATTAAGTTGGTGCGTTGTCCGTATAAATTATGACAAGCATTGTAGAATAAGTATTGTGTCAATAACTCTAATTGTGAGCTAATAATATTAACATGCAGTTGAAGCCATGGAATTCGAACTCCTATAATTCGAAACCTCGTTTCATTCATACACACTTATCGATCTTTCAAAATTTTCGTAATAATCCCTTAAATTCTATAATTTGCAAACCATGCAATTCGAACAGTTTCTTGGTCCTCTGGAAATTCGAATTACACTAGCTCTGTATATAAATAATCATCACTAACAAATTGACTGTGACATTGTTCTTCTGAAGTGTTCGCTTAGACTAATATATATATACCTACTTAATGACATCAAATCATTAAACAACATAATACAACTAATTTCGATTTTACAAACAAAATAGAAAATATTACTTGTCATAAAAATGCAGAATGTCATGTTGAAAAAAACCACAGGTAAAATTTAAAATATAGAGCTCTGACCGTGAAGAATATGTATTTTAAACGTTTGTGTTTGATATCCCATGCAATAATAACATGACAAAATATGTTTTCGCTATACTGGAAAATGTACACCACCGTAAGCAAAAGATAAGTGAGTAAAAAAAATATTTTCTACCTTTTTATGGTCACAGCTCTCATAAATTACCTACCGCTTTTATTAAACACTTGAGGAGGATTAAGGTATATTTCGATTATATATATAAACAGTAAAACAGTAAATTGTGTTATATATATATAAGGTTTAGATATGTAGGCACTATTACGGCATTCATAAAAATAAAATGGAGAGGAAGACATGATAGAAGATTGTTTTGATTGCATATGCTACCAGGAATCCTGTCTATTCGGTTGCAGTAATGTGTATTTCTGAAAAAAGCCTATGTGGAAGAGAATGAACATCACGAAAGACGTTACCTGTAATTACACGACAATGGTAACACCTATATTATTTATCCTACCAAGGTTCTGGTCGATATTGTTACTGGGGGAGTCACTTTCTTAAAAGGTGTTTATTAAGAAGACTGCTTAACATTGTATCAACAAATGATTTCCTATTTCTTTTTTTTAGATATCATGATATTATATACCGTTGAAATGAAAATTTTGTTTATAAATCAGAAATAATAGTCAAATATGCTAACTCTATTTAAGAAAATTATAAATAGGTCCCAAATTTCTTAGCAACCAATAGGTTAAAAAGTTTCTGATGACATCATCAGCACAGTGATGACGTCATCAAAATTAGTTATATTGTAATTGCACATCTTTATCAAAAATTATGGAGAGGGATTCCAACTCTAGTCCTGGGCTTAATAGAGTTAAGCTACTAAAATAAAAAACTTTGTACTGTTACAGGAACGCACATTTATGAAAAATAGCTCTACGGAGGAGTGTGGACATCAATACGTATCGAAATGCTTATGGATAATTTCATTACGCCAACCAATGTCGTAATTATATTTCCAACCAAGTAACAAGTCCGTTTTGCATACTGTTAATGAAACAATAATATTTGTGTAAAATTAAACCGCGGTGGAGAGTGCGTGTCGAAACATCCCCAGAAGGAGATACTGATAATTACGTTACGCCAGCAATGTCTTAAATCTTTATCCTACCAATTCCGAAGTCTGTTCGGTTACAGAAATATGTGTATTTATTTAAAAAGCACCAACGGAGGAGAATGTTGTCATAAAATGGCTACATAGTGAAGACATTACCTTAAATACTTACGCTACTAAATTTAAAGTCCGTAGTTCTAATGGAATTAACACTCCTATAAAGGTATGTGGTATTTCGGAAAAGAGAAGAGTAAAGATCATGACCTAACCAAAAGATATGGCATATAGTGGCATTATAATTTTTATTAGTACTTATCCCACCAAAACCATGCGTGTACTGCAAGTATTTATGAAGAACGTAAAATTAATACAAATACAACATTTGAATATCCTTACAAACAGCATTCTCTCGGAAATCGAGTTGTTGTCCAGATTTCAAATAACAATCTCGGATATGGCTTGATAGAATGAAAATTAACAGCATTCCTACATTGTTTGAATTACAATGTTTATTTAGTAGGTTTACCATTGGTTTCCGGCAATATGGAAGAGGTGAATGCACAAAGAAGATATAAACTTGCCAAAGTAGCATATGGTAAATATGGGTGAATATGATTCAACCACTGCGCTAACCAAGGTGCAGTAACGGAACCACATTGTGTAAAGACTTGCAATAAACTCATTGCTCTTGCCCTAGTTTAGAATATATAAATGATAGTCAATAATGAAACTAAAACGGTGATAACAAGACAAGTAAATATACTAATACTGTAGCGTATATGACAAAGTATGTTTTCTTCTTGAAAGAGATACTTTATATGTGCGGATAAAAACGAACCTATGTGAAACAAAACTAAACAGTATAAACGAAAACGATAGTTAACTCATTTGAAGAATAGAATGCTTCAGTGCTTCCTGCATACAAGTAATCGTAGCTTATCCCTACATGTAAATAATTTGCATTGTTACAGGCCAAAATTTCAATGCCATGCGTTGTTTAATCTGTAGGGAAAAAATATTTATATTTCGCGTAATTACACATCTCAAAACACCTTAATCATACAGACCAAGTTTGTGGCTGATATTGTTGTTTTGTTCAATTTAGCTACATAGTTTATATTATCTCACCTGCTGGCCGTGGGGTACAATTCGGCTGCCCAAATAAACAATGTATCGTAGGAAATTGTTGAACAAAACTTCCCAATCATACCACATGAAATTCGTAACCAAACCAAGACTAAAATACACAAAACGTTATTACAGAGGCCAGAAATGTGTTAGCTCTTTTCGGATGTGGAAATAATGAAATAGTGTATACAAATTGTTACAGATTTCTGCAAAAGCAGCGACGGTAAATTAAAAGAGAATCCGTTTTTACTGTTTTATTATATTATCCCGTAGGGTGATTGTTTTTAAATAAAATTTATGAATACCTTCCAAATTTATTCTAAAATTTGACAATTTGTAAAATGTTTATTAATGAAACTAATTTGAAGCTTTGGTAGGTTTTGATCTAAATTTAGTATTGAATAGAGCATATATCTGTGGCCGACTCGTCAACGTCAACTTTGAAGTGGTTTTTCTATTTCTATTATTCATTCAATCTAGTACTTGAGAAACTATTCTCAGAGCATCAACCACAAAATTGTCACAACCGATCCCATTTCCATAGTTCATTGTTATTCCCATTGTGAAACACTTTCTTAATGTAAATGTCGCATATTTGGTTTCTATAAAACCTTATTAATTCGTTGACGAAGTGATCAATGGAAAAATTCATTCAATAAACAAATCTTAATACAATAAATGCAGTTAACTATTGAAACAATAAAACTATAGTGATGACATGTAGATTGTGAGTGGTATAGTCAATGACCACGTTCCTGTCTTTTAATATGTATATATAGCAGGAATAGAAAAGAAAGAATAGCTATATTAAATTTTAGAAAAATAGTTTAGTGCCATGATCAACGTATTTTCCTGCTACAAACAAACTGAATTTACAGCTAACTCACTATTTTTTGAATTGTTGGATGGTAGAAACGCAGCACCCATACACGCTATACTGCCACATAATGCAGAATATATAAAAGTAGGTTTCCGTCCCAATCTAAAGTAACAAATAGTTGTATTTTGCTTATTTGTATAGTAATATTCCGAAACGTGAGTTGCAATTTTAACCCTACTGTGCTTTTTCGGGCTCTTTAATATAGGCTGGGGGTGTCCTCCCTCCCCCAATAGCTCTTGACTCGTATATGCTAGAATCTTTAACTATTATGAAAGGAACGTAATCACAAAACACGTGACGTCACAAATCACTACGAAACGTCAATTTTCATTGTCTTACTATTGTCATCATAGTGCCTTAACTGTTTCAATTAGGAGAACAATTGTAATATTTTTGAACTCATCACAAAACTGCCAACAAAAGATATATAATATGACTTTTTTTGTTTTTTTGCAACATTTTGATGTTACCACCTGTTAATAATCCGGTAACCATTAAAAAAAAACATGATCGTATTACTTATAAGATTGTAGGAAAACTATCAGCTTAAAAATATTCGTCCCAGAGCTAATAATAAGCAATTTATGTTTATTAAATCTGTAAAGTGTGAATAGAGAGAGAGCTTTAGCTTACGAGAGCGATGCGCAACGTTCGAAAGGTCTGGGACTAGTGTTTTCGAATACGTGCGTAATTGGGGGATTCCAAGATTCGTATCGTAATCTTATCAAGTCTTCACTGCTGATTACGATAAACTTTGATTTTATCGTAATCTTAAAAACGTTTATTCATGACCTGAAGAGAATTTATGCCAATTATTTTTAAAAGGCGAAAAAGAATATGGTCTAAGATCTAAGTAGGCAAAATAAATTTAAATCTAAACTCGGCTTGCGAGGTAGAGAACAGTTTTTTATTTCGATTTTGATTAAATTCTTCCAACTTTTAAGTTTCTAATAGTTTTATGAAAAACGTTCGAGTATATGTAACTTTCAAAACATTAAAACCCGAAAGTTCCATTCTTCGTGTGAACGAGAAACAAGAACGTTTTGTATATTACTTTAAAAACACTAAAAATTACTGATCTGAGAACAAGAAAAAGAGGATCCCAAGTATATATTTGAATTCGAAACATTTTAAGTAGAATTTATTGTTGTATAGATAAATTTTAAACATCACAAGGTATATAGTATTGTGGGAGAGGGCAGATGTTTATCAAAAATAGGCTAGACATGTTTTGGAATGAAAGTTGATAGGTATCCACGATACGATTGAAGACTTGCAACATTTCTAATGACCGCTGGCTAAGCGCGGTAATAGGAATTGAATGTAGGTTGAAAGAGAATAAAAGAGAATGAACTGGTAGTTTTTCTGGTTATATGCTTGGATCAACTTATTTCCCGAGACTATTCTTTCTGTTCTGTCCTGTTCTTTCCAAATGACGTTGATAGCATTTATATGGATTTCTTGTTGATATATGTATCTCATCAACAACAGACTGAATAGTAAACATTTGAATTCTCATTGACGTGTTCTCAACGTTAGCAAATTTCAAGATGGCTTGAAAATCACCACCATATTTGTTTTGCTAAACATACAGTTTTGAGATTACGATACTAGATTACGCTAACGATAATCCTAGACCTCATGCATCGCTCTCGTAATCTCGGTTGGTTCTTGCTAAATCTCACTAATAACAGAATAATCCCAATTAAATTATTAATACAGAGTGGAGATTTAATATGTCGCATCGACATTGATAGGTTGTCAAACACTTTTGGGTTGGCTTCCGGAGACCTTTTAGACTATCGGCCCATGAAACATGAAATACGGCTTTCAAATATGTATCCATTTACTTATTTCCGCCATTTCGATGCAAAGTTATGACCCTTTCAAGTTTCAGTACCGTATTATTTTCTAATGATACATTAAATATGTCAACAATAAGGAAATATTGTAAGATAATGATTTAACTGTAATTAACGTTCCTACAATATACAGTTGGATTTGTTTTTCTATTTTTTCAGAATTAAACAAACAATCTACTTCTGGTCATACAACCTAGTTTTATTCATGTGTAGTTAAAAAAATTTACTTTATTAAATTCTTAAGCTCCGTAAATAACACACACACACACATATATATATACTGGTCTGACTGGTGAAGGAATGTAAATTCCGAAAATATCACTGGAGCAAAACCGGGATCCAAAAGACAATTTTTGTCGTTACGGGTAGTCCAATGGAAGGTGGAATTAATTTTCACCGCGGTGACCAGGGTTCGATTCCCACTACTACCTGGAGTAGCTCCAAATATTATCATATATATATATATGTTGTTATAGATTGAGCTTGATCATATGTACCGGGTATTTCTGCACTTTGTATATATGTTAATACATTCCCTGCACGTAAGCGATGACACCGATTTTTCAATATGAAATAGCGTTCATAAAGCACTATATCGAAATGCAATACATTTACCCCGTCAGAAAGGGAGGATTAGCGGGATATGGGATTGCATTGTTATATTATATTAAACATGCTGAAGACTTGGAGAAGCTGTCACTTCAAGTGGTATCATGGCTTTTACTGGTGCAATGATAAAATATAATTTCAAAGAACAAAGTACTGCCTGGTTTTTCCTTACCTGTTACTACTGATTATAACTACTGTAATTCCTATAAATTCTACAAGGCATAAAATTATAAAGTCTCTGTACATGTTTCCACTGAGATCGTCTGATGCAAAAGATATTCCAGCCCATACCATATCAGAAATATACCTACGAAAGTGATGAAAAAGTAGATTTATTACTTATTATATTGTTATTCATGAATTTGTTCAGCATATATACATTACATGGTTATTCATCTGAAATAACTAAATATAATAAAATTGTAACATCAAATAAAAACTCCAATTTAATAATAAAAAAGAAAAAGAACAACCTATGATGCCTGATCCTATGATGCCTGATCTAATAAATAATTTTTAATACATTTTTATTAAAATATTCTTCTTTGGCCGTCCGTTAAAAATATTCCATATCGTATCTTTAAACGTGTTACTTTCAATGTTCAGACCAATTACAATCTTGCAGTAATCTTGATGTTGTTTTCCTTATAACATCATGATGAATCATCATCACATCACATTATCACATAAACCATTTATCATAAACTCCTTTGTGCAACAATTTGAGCAACGAGAATTCTTAATTGATAGCGTCAATCGTACAATGTCATGCAGTAACAAAAGATGCGGCGAATTTCTGGATTTTTTGTAAGACTTGATTAAGTCTGGAACATTGCAGCGTTTAAATTACTAAGAAGCAGAGATTCAGGTAGTTGCTTTGGGACGTAGATGGGTGTAAAACGCTTTATTTTATTAAAGTTAGATAAAATGTCGTTGCATGATTGTATAGGTTTATTGAAGTGAATGTTAAATTGCAAGTGTTCGTCGAATGTGATTCCTAGAATCTTCCAGGATTTTACTCTATTTTACTCTATGTTTCTGATAGTAGATGAGATGAATCATAAATCCTAAATTATCGCCGAGACACCACTGTTTTAACACCGTTAACGTATTTTCTGTTTCTATTATTCATTTATATATTCTGCTAACTTTCCTATAAGGATAAAGCTTTGTTGCGACGGTGCGATTTTTTCATGCGCATGCAATGCAACATTGCTGCATTGCATGTGCGAGTGAAATTGCATCATGTAGCCAGGTCATTTTTTTCATGCAATGCAACAAAAATCACGATAAAAGTTGTTGCACAAAATCAAATTAATTTGATTTTGTACAACATATTTTTTGTGTTGCAAACACAATGCAGCATAATTTCAAGATATTTCAACGTGCCCCATGGTCTTGCAGCATTTGGTTTGTTGCAGCATATTAAGTAGCCAATCAAAACACCGATTTAACATGCAGAAAGTAGAAAAAATGAGCTCTCAATCAAAATACAGAATTATGAAGAAAGAATATGCAAAAAAACACATTCATTTTAAAAATGGCGGAGAAGATGAATGAACTGGAGAAACTTGAACTCGTCAATTTCTATGAAGAAAATAGCATATTATGGAGCTGCGATGACCCTGACCATAATAACAAACAAAAAGAAAGTCAGTTGTGTGAAGTGTTTGATGGAGAATACTTTTTAGGAATATTGGAAAAAAACTCTTCATTTTTTATGCACATGCATGAACAGAGGTTGAAGAAGGAGAGCGATGGTGTTACCTCGAAAATGAAATTGAAATTTTATGAACATCTTGAGATTTTAGAAGATGAACTGTCCTCATCAACTACGAAAAAGGAACCTTGTTTTGAAGCCAGTGATCTGGAAGAACTAATTGATTATTATCAGTCCATTCCTTCCTTATGGAATCATAACCTAGCCGATTACAGAGATCGTGATTTACGTGATGTCTTGCTGGAGAAACTGGTTGACGAATATGGGAGTAAATATACCAAAGAAGAAAAAAAGCAGCAATGGCATAATCTCGTTACAACCTATAAAAAGAGCGTCAAAGTCAAGAAGCATCAAAATCCAGTGGATCAGATTCTGGAGATGTGTGTGTTTTCAACTGGGATATTTTAAAAGTATGGAATTTGTTGATGCCACATGTAATATTGACGACTGATTCAACACGTTGAATTAAATCAGTCTACCACCCTCTAAAAAGAGAAAACTTGTTATCAACACGGAACAAAGCGCCAAAGCTGAACTTTGGAAAGCCATTGCTGATTCATTAACTTCTTCATCAACAACTACACATAAAGAGCAGAGCTTGTCAGCGCTGAGTGGACAAAGTCTTTCTGATAGAGCACAACCATTTGGCAGGACGGTAGCCGATAGTTTAATGCAATGCGACGCAACTGATTGGCCGATGATGAAAAATAAGATAATGGATCTGTTTTTTGACTATGAACAACAGAGGCGGAGTAACTTTGGATTCAATTTCCCTATGTACCTTCAAAATACTCCAGCTCAGCCAACTCAAAAACAAGGTTGCTACACCAGTGTCTTACAGTCAAGTCAAATGCCATATTCACCATTATCTGGTAGTGCCCATTCGAACGAATCATATTAAAACATTTTAAGAGATATGTGTTACCTTTGTAAAACGTCTTTAAAGGTCATATATTTACATGTGTTTTGTTTTTTGTTTGTTTGTTTGCATATAAGTATGAATTACTTCTTATAAGTCAACCCATGCACATTTCCAGTGCCAAGGAACACAACCCTCCTCTGTGAAGTATTCTGTAAATGTTTGTCTGATTTCGTTTGCCTGATTGCTTGCATGAATACTTCGGCTTTTCGGTAAGGAAAACCACGAACCTGTGATCTCATCTGATCTCCAAAACCCTTCCAAAATTGTACCACTTTCAAAATCTTCCCAAGACAATTTGGAATATAAACTTTTCCAGAAGCGGTTTCAGTTTTCAGCCAGTTGTGATGGATTACAGTGGGAAGTGTTATGTTTTTAACTTTATCGGGCTCTAATGAGAACGGACGACGAAATACACGCCATAGATTTGCAAGAATACCCAATGCATTTTCAGAGATTCTTCGCATTCTACAACCCTTCACAAAATATTTGAGACATTTATGGTTTTAATCCATTTTGAGCGTCTATAAAACTAGAATGGGGATACGTGTTAAAGGGAAACTCAGTATTTTAGCCATAAACAACGGATAATGTCCTTAATTCATTGCTTTTTCCATTTCAAGACCTCCCAAAAATCCTACTTTGTCTTATTCTGAGGCTGTATGATCACGGTTGCTTCAGTCCCAAAGTATCAAAGATCCTAAGCCTTAAGTCTTAAGTCAATCTGAAAAAGTAAACTTTATATATATATATGGTATTTAACACCAGTGCAATTTTCATCGGACAGTTCGCCCAAATTCCGCCATCAGAATTGCGACCGTTTATTCCCACATCAACAAACAAAAATTCATATTCAGGGCCTATCATCCCCATAAGAATGATGCTGTCTATGCCCTTGTAATTGCGATAATGTGATCCTGAATTAAATGGCTTCCCAAGGGCAATGTGCTTGCCATCCATAGCTCCGGGACCGTTCGGAAAATTACACCATAATAAGAACTTCTGCGAAATATCTTGCCACGAGTACTTACTTTTAGGTGTTACTAAATGATCACACCCAAATTGTTCAGTTATTGCAGTTGTTACATCCAAAATAATACTTGATATTGTTTTCCTACCTATTTTGAGCTGGAATTCCAACGATCTGAACGACTCTCTACTAGCAAGATATCACAAAGTAAAACAACACATTTCTTTTGGCTTTATGCACTCTCTCATATTCCTATCTTGTTTGATGACATGTTTATACACTTTTTGCAACATATACTCGAACTGTATCTTATCAAGTAGAAGATATTCTTTGATGGCTTGATCATCTAACTCTAATTATTTGTGTAAAATATGGAATGAACCAAATTGATGGCGATTTAGAATCCATGAACGAAGCCATGTTTTCTTATCTTTTTTATTTGCGTTCACGTCTTCTTCGTCAAGCAGAAGTGCTATAATAGTAGTTCTTATCGCCATGACGTTAGCAAATATGATACTTATATTGTTATCTGTCTACTATTCTTAAATTTTTGTTGCACAAATTTTGTTGGGAAGAAAACAGAGGGGGCGCAGCGAGAAACTGTTTTAGAGCATGCAATGCAACTAAGTTGCATTCCATGCGCATGAAAAAATCGCCCCGTCGCCCCAAAGCTTAAGACTGCATATTATAAGCGTGTCGCGTTTGAAACTTCATCTTGCATGCCAGTCACATATTAATTTATTTGTTATTATGCATATTTTAAAGTAAAAACTGGTAAGATCGCTTGAAACTTCAAAGAATTATAATCATTTCTAAGAAGATATTAAAATAATGGTTGTTCTATTTCGTTAAGATAAGAGGGATTTCTAAACACGACACATATAGCACAAAACTGTACCACAGATTACAAAAATTTGAAGCCTCGGTATTTGACTTGATTAACCAAAGGAAATAAAGCCATTTTTTTCGAAAGTATGTTTTTCCAGAAATTTTAAACTTAGCGACATTGTATTTTCTCGTCTCAGATATTATATGATTAATTCCAATTCGATTTTGAAGGAGAACGGAGCGTTCAAAATAATTCGGTCTAAATTTGTTCATTGTATCGTCGTCCATTAAAATTGAACAAGACTGAGCACTAATTTTGCGCGTCATTTTCGCGATATATCAAAACAAGTCAAGATGATCCAGTGTTGTTGTAGTCAGAGCACGAAGAATCATTGACACTGAATGTTTATACTTGATAGTCATAATTTATTATTGTAATTTGCAGGTTTTTAAAGAATTGTCAGATGAAGTATTTGCAGCATATTATAATTATTATTTTCATAAACAATAAAAGATCAAAAATCTTCTACTGTTTTATAAAACATAAAGACTTTTTAAAGCATTTTTTAACCGACTTTTCAGTAAAAGGTTAGTAAAGTAAGTACGGTAAATGTTTGAATTGATTTAGAAGAGGCCTGTCATGTAAAACAATTTGGTTGTGAATCTTTATTTGGGGTTGCATGAGTTAAAAGTGTCTGAAAAAAGAAGAGTTGGTTGCTAGCTACAGTTTTCTTTGCTTCAGAAAATAAATATTCAACTCATAAGAACTACCGAAGAGGTTGAAGAAGATATCAACATCATTTTATGAATAATTTTTTATGAAGTCGTTCTTTCCGTAACCAGACTCCTGTTTGGGCTATCGCTATCACTACAGTCGAGCGTTCGAGGCATTCTCTACTTTTTTCAAAATACTCTATTTTATATATATAAAAAAATACATTTTAACTTTCGAATAAAACTTTTAAGACTTTACTTACTTAGCTTATTTGGATCCAATTTGTATACAAATAGTACAAAATTGATGTTTTATTTTAATACGCTTGCTTCTTCACATAAACATTCATAAAGAGTCGCGAAAATGATGTCACAATTTTGTGTGTTCCAGAAATGACCGTAGTAGCTAGTTCATAAACAGTGTCTGTAATGGCGACCACCCTGATAAGTTTTGATTAAGATTTTTTATGTATGTAAAAACATTTTTGGTCGAAGATTTTTAACTTTTCAGTATTATTAGACATTAATAAGATAAATTTATGCTTAAAGAAAAATAAAATTCCAAACCTCCGTTCTCCTTCAAGAAAGTAAATACATTCATTTTACCAGACAGACCACCACCTACAAATTATAATTGAAAGTACTTCGAAACTACACTTAAAACTAAACAATAGAATAGGTGTTTTAGATGCAACACTATCACAACACAGAAGCATACCATATATGTGTTAATTCTACGAGTTCTTCCGCAGTATGAAAGTAACGAGAATCCAACTACCATGTGTCATAGTGTTTGTATACGTTTAAATACCACAGTCCTACATTGTTTCCAAAGTTATGTAATCGATTTGGCAATTTACAACTTCAGGTAACTACAGAATAGTTCCCATTTAATCGTTTAACACCGCAATTGAGTTTCCATAGAAGTAAATGTATATTTTGGAATTATATTTACTATATTTTATATGCGAATAGTATCGTGTCTAAAAACCGAACTAGAAATTTGAAGAATAAGAGAATTGCGGCAGTTTTGAATTTAAAAAGATCACTGAGGAGCTACTATAAGAATTTAATATACTAATAAAAATACAACAAATATTCTTACCCAGCAAAACACACAGCTAAAGTTCCTAAACCAACGGAACATGGAAAAAACAGGGAGGAGAATGTAAAATTATCATTTTGTGATTTTCCCGGCACACGAATCTTTACATCATGCCAAGGTCTTTTATTAATTTTAGCAAACCTGGCCAGTATCTTTTTAGCTTCATCTGTTCTGTCATGCGCACAGAGCCATCGTATCGATTCTGGAACATAACTGTGAAAAATGTAATATATCAAAGTTACACAAAATTATTTACATACTTAGTATCTGTTATCAGTTGATATAGTCACAATAACGTAACACTTTATGGATCATAATATCTAACCTATCTAAGCTAACCTATTTCTTTCGTTGTCATTCATTATTTAAACTTCCCTTTCCAGTGTTTACTTTAAGGACCTGATTTGGTGGTTTAATGATAAGTAATGGCTTTCATATTAATGAAAGTGACCTGTGCAAGATTTGCTATGTACTTAAAAATATTATGTCAAATTCTTTCATAATAAGCAAGTGAATTATAAGTCGAGGCAATAAAAAATAGTGTTTTTTCAAAATGAATAACAAACATTGAGAGCAGCTGCCTTAAAAAATTAACACTGTTAAGGGGTTAATAAATAAATAAAAATAATCCACAGCCTTACCAAGTATAGATTAATTAATTATTTTTTATTTATTTACTTTCATTTGCGTACGAGTAAATTTTGGCCACATTGTGTGAAAAAGCATGGCTGCATAGATTGATCATTGTCTGTGTATGCGCCTCAGAAATTAACTAGTAAAAAAGTAACTAGTAGGAAGTATCTAGCAAATGGTAAAAAGTAAACACACTCGAAACATAGCGATTAAAGACATTTTATGTTTAAATATTTTGTCTCCGTTGATTGATATTAAAGCTGAAGCATTCAGCCTTTTTTGATTCATGGTAGTTCTTGTGAAGATTATTTAAATACTATAATTAAAATTAAAATTTCTTCAAAAATAAACAACGAACCCGCACAGACAGACAGACAGACAGACAGACAGACAGACAGACAGACAGACAGACAGACAGACAGACAGACAGACAGACAG
>JANTOQ010166368.1:0-14722 GCA_027564595.1 Bythotiara depressa | reverse complement strand
AAAACTTTATCAAGAAATGTTCACATTTCAGCCGAAATAAACTTTTTGATTTTTTGCCACAACTGTGTTTAAAGCATGCCTTTCTATATAGTATCAACGTGTACGTGTAATTTCTAATTTAGAGCTAGTTAACTACCAAAAAGAGAAGGGGAAAAGTAATACACTTATTGTATAAACTTTTCTACTTTTAAAGCTACGACTGTGTACGCGACTTATGTTAATTTTTTTAAGTTTTTGGCTTAAATACTGACTTTTTCGCACAGTAATTTTGTTTTATAACTACTACAGTAGCTAGATCGTCATATTGTAGAGATGCAGAAAAAGTTTGTTCGCAAAACTTTAAAATTATTTTTGGTACCTAATACTAGCCCGAAAAGTTATGTGTTGCATATATTGTACTTATGTCACTGTTGACACTTGCTGTATGTCACTGTTGACACTTGCTGTATATACTTATACTTGTGAATATTGACATGAAAATCCGGCTACAATGAGCTTCTGACAGAAGTGATACCCCCACTTTGAGTGGATAGTACGAGCAGTTCCTGACATGCCTGGGGGACCGGAAATGGCGTGCATGTACCGCTTACCTATTATTACCTTATGTTATTATTATGTGCAATAAATGACCTTTCCAACTAAATATAATATAATTGCCAGTAGAGAAAATTAGTACTAGTCGTTTCTTTCGAGGGGTGCGTGAAGAAAAGTTGTCGTAAACCTAATTCCTGCTCTTCTCCTGCCGGCTTATAATAAAAGAAACGACTAATCTAGTCTAACACGAGACGACATAAAAATGGGAGAAATGTTGTATGTATTTACTCGAAAATGTAAACAAACAGCATATTTTGGGTGCAATATCTTGAACTTCAGCCAAAGTTTCAACCTGGGTCGAACATTTCCTTTTGAATTGCCCTAACTACATTAAACTTCGCAGTCCTCCCTTTGATAACCTCCGTCACAATAAAAAATAAAAGAAATAAATGATTTGATTTGATTGGCTAATAAGAGAAATGGATAAAATGATTTGATTGGCTGACTGAAGTTAAGATAACATTCATGTATTACTATTTTCTATTTTCTAGTTCTTTTCAATGATTTTTATTTTTTATTTTAATATTCGTATGTCTTCATACCTTTTCGTAGTCTTGACACATTGTCTGGTACTCATCACGATGAGCACAAATTTCTCGAAGGTGTATTACAGAAATATATTTGTATTCTTGATTATCTTCTGGTCTATAGGAGTATACAATCGTATTCAACTCTTCCGCCATGTTGTCCGTTATCTTAAGATCGGACAAAGAAGTTACAGCAAATAAAGTTATCGAGGAGAGAGTTTTCACGGTCTTCACAAGACGATGTTGAATGCGCAAGTGTGTAAATCGTAATCTGACGTCATTTTAGCTTTAAAGGTTTTAATTTAACGTCAATCAAATTGTTTTTACTTATTTATTTTTAACAACCAGAGTTGTAATCTTGTATGCTTCACAACAGCTAACTACAAGGGAATTAGAATAAACAAGAAAGCCCGACGGCTCAAGAACTGTGGAACGGGGTTAGAACCTCAAGCCAGTAGAAGGCACTAACGCCGAGTTCTAGCAAGATTAAATTGCACAACGTGTTCTAAAATTTTGGAAATCCATCGTAATTAAAAACTAGAGGCTTTAAATTTATAGTTTTCATATTTCATGTAAACAAAACCTACAATTTATTTACGATTTACAACTTTTCCTTGAACAGTAACAATATTTGGCGTCATGCATTTTGAACAAAAACTCGACCGAGTCTGCAAAACCAACTCGACATACCTTAAAAAGGAAGAAAATCTTGCATATTGTTGTATGACAATTAGTTATGACAATTTGGCACACACAAATTTTAAAAATTTATTGGAACACAGTGGTAGCGACTTGGACTTGCAATCCATGGGTTTTTTATTTTAATTTTCTCTTAGCTTTCAGCTCAGAGAGCTATCCAGACAGCGTGACCGAAACGTATAATCCGGTTTCAGAAACTGTGTGCCGCAGTCACAGTTAATAGTTCACCTTTAGAATAGAAGTTTGGTCTCCTGATTTACGATCGGTGGAATGTCATTCTGGTATTTTGATCTTATACCACGGATGCACAAAATACACGATCCAATTCTAATCGAACCATGCTCGATTTTGATGATGTGTTTACTGGTAGCTTTTCCTGCTCGCTCTCATGGCTGTGTGTAGTGCTCCCAGGAATTGGTCTGGTTAACGTCAGGCTAATTGGTTAAAAGCCCTTAAATCAGCAAACCCGTCTATCCCCTAATCCTACATCTGATTTAGAAACTTCAGATGCAAAGGATGAAGAACTTTATAAGCTTTCGCCTATCAATTGCAAATGGTTGTTTCGAGTTTCGCACCATGGACTAATTTAAAAAGTCCAGTACTTTATAGTGGCGAGTGTTGATAAACTAGCCTTTTAGACATAAGTACGGCATGTTTAGATGCTAAAAGGGGAAGCATATACACAATTCGTAATATAACTATTTCATATATTAAACATATAACTACCATCCTCCATTAAAAAACGTCAATGCTTAGGTTTCCTTGCGTTTTATCTTCATTAACCCTTCAATGCATAAGCATACCTCCCGTAGGAACGATTCTCCCACCATGGTTGGGCAACGAAGAAATAGTTTTCTCTAGATTGTCTAAAACGGCCGTAAACCGCATTATTTTGACCTTTTTACCTTGCTTGACATAAAAGATAGGGCACAGATTTTGAGAGGCCAGGATCTGCGACCCCTTCTCGTTGTGCGTCTGCTTATACGATTAAAAGTTTACAAAATGTTATTGGTTACGTAATCGAAAGTTAGATCGCATATCAATAGGCACTTCCCGAATTCCATTAAACATTTCCTTTGGTTTTTAGATACGTAAGTTTCTGTAAATATACACGCTACTGCGTATCAACAGAAAGCAGAAATTTCTTGACGGGAATTCAAAAGAAACCATTTAGAAAATCCAAAATTTACCACGTGATTCACCGTTGTTCGTTATTTCAATAAAAGTGAAGTAAAAATGGATTTCCTGGCATGTAATATAAGAAAGGGAGTATAGGAAGTATTTTCTTTTCATCTGATGTTTTTCCTCAAATACATGCCACCTAGCAAAATCAACTCACCTGATCCACGATATAAGTATATGTTAAACAACGGTTCTTGTGCTTTCTATTCGCCAATGATATATAAGAGCCAAACTTCGCTCTTATATATCCTTGTCTTCGTCGTATGCAGCTGCTATGGGGGCCTCACAAGCCTGATGATAACACACAGCAATAATATCATCATTGTATGAACATTTTCCTGGATGCATATTTCGCAGATTCATATTCACACTAGATGCATATTCGCAGCTGCATATGCGTCATTAGATGCATATTCAATATCTGAACACCTTAAACTTAGCAACCAACTACGAATTGAAAATCTACTGCTCAGAAACGCAGAAAACACCTTGAGGCTTAACAGAAATGAGAAAAAAATATTCACTGACGTCACCTATGACGTTATAATTATACGCAAACACAAATACGCTATTTCAGGTGAATCTGCATCTGAAATTTTGGTGATCGTTTAGTCATAACGGTGGAGAGCAGCAAGAAAATAAATCTCAGAAGCGCAGTTAGCACGGTATGGGAAAGATATCGTAAACTCTCCTGATTTTTCACAAAGTTTGCACATACGCGGTACCCAGAAAATCCGTTGCAACAGAAAATATACTTCTTATCCAATATTTCCCACTTAAAAAAGCAAATTAAAAATCAATGCCAAGAAACGCAGACAACATCGTGAGGCTTAACAGAAACGAGAAAAATCTTTATTCCCTGACGTCATCTATGACGTCATAATTATGCGCAAACACAAATACGCTATTTCAGGCGAATATGGATCTGAAAGTTTGGTAATCGTTTAGGCACAACGCTGGAGAGGAGTAATAAAATCTAATGGAGGAGAATTCGAATCTGGTACCAAACTTTTAAGGAAACAGGTATTGAGTAACCTGAAACTCGAATCAGCTGTTTCAGGATATTCAAAATAAACTATAATACAAAGACTGCTGTCAATGAGAAAGGAGTTCCAAGAAACGGATCAGATTGCAGTGATTGAAAAACAAGGAAGTTGTTTTGGATATTTTCACTGCATTAATGAGGCAGATTAAATAAATGTAGTCACGTTTACTGAAGTAAGTTTATTTATATATCTCATATAAGAAGTTGCTCTACTACGGACTTGTTACAAGGCTTCCGTTTAAAGGATACCCATCAATTTATATTGCAGAATATAGTACTAGTGACCTCAGCACTGAATCATTAGCATCGTTTCTCTCGAATTTTCAAGTTTATGAAAAGAAAGTCTACGCTCAGAACGCTATCAAAAGGCATAAAATTGTACTGGTTCATTTTAGTTTAGTACTGATTGGTGCTGTTCTACATCAGTTCAATCTCTTAACAGCTGCTACGAAATACTTTTCAACAACAAGCCCATGAATATTCCCTGCATCCCATATGTCTGTGGAGCACATATTATAAGGAGTGTAAATGGCATGGTAGAAGCTGCAACGAAAGGAAACAGAAATGATATTCAACAATTCGTAATGCGTTTAATAGGAAGGTTTTTTGCGAACCAAACTTTTTGCTAGTATTAAAACTATTGTAGAAAATGCGCATATTATATTGTGCTCAACAATTGTGTCCAAAGGCTATAAACAATTACGAACTGGAAAACGTATCGTCGGAAGAGATAGAGAATATGCTTGATAATCGCCGTTCAGCTCAAATACCTGAAACTGCAGAATCTGAGTTACACCTTGAAGTAGAGGAATCGAACTTTACAGTATATGTAATTGAAGCAAACAAAAATAACATTGAGAGTAAAAAAAAAGAAGGAAGAGATGACAAGAAACAAGTTCTATTGTCCAGAAGTTATGGAGAAACTTTTAAGATGGTATCTTCCAACCATTTCACTTTGGACAAAAGTAAAAGTACAAGGTGAATTTGATGGAAGCCTTTTGGAAATATCAAAGTAAGTAACTTAGAAAACAATGTAAATACAAATGCTGAAGCTGAAGAATTATTCCGCATTGAAAAGTTAACTTCCTTTCTAAACAACCGTTCCCTAGAGTTACCTGAGTTTTCAAAAAAGAACATGGACGATAACGAAGGCCTTCTTAGAGAGAGTGCTGATAGCATTATCAAAGAGTTGTCAAAAATTAAAGGGAAAGAGAAATGGTCTATGAAGGGGATGTTGTCACAGTCAAGGTACTGGTAGGTGCAACAACACAAGTTGAAAATGAAGGAAATAATAGTGTTGCATATCAATCAAGTGAAGATGATGAAAAAAAGGTACAACCGTCACAGGAGCAATGGTATAAGAAAGACAAGAATGAATACCAGAAACAGAAAAGATCGTCGTATATCGCAGACCCCAATAAAAGAGTATTTTTGGATCCGGAACTGCAGCAAGAAAATGGGGAGAAAGGAAGGAAGTCAACCGAGTATGAGGTAATTAGGAAAAATTCATGTAAAAAGGAGGGGGAGGAGGAAAAAAAGTTATTTTGAAGTTTTTGCAGCAGCTAAGAAAAAGGCAGACCTGGAACAGAAAGAGCAAGAGGAGGAGGACAGTAAAACCACGTCGAGTGGTAGTTTTAAATGTGAAGGATGCCAGAATAAAGGGGATGGTACACTCTACGTGTGTAGACATATCATTTGACTTATCTTTAAAATTGTCTTCAGTCTACTACTATAATTTTATCGTAGAAACGTATCGGAATGTTTGCTATTACGTGTATGCCAATCCTACACTTCCTATAACAAAAATTTATAAATCGGTAAATTCTGGTGCAGCAATGCCAGTAATATTGGAAACAGATTATCTAATGACGACCATGTCAAAGGGAAGATTTGAAATGAAAGTAGAAATAAGAGCTATTCAAAACAGGAGGTCCAATTGAGATAGATAGTTACATCATGTAAAGAGATATTGGGTAGACGTTTGAATGAAGTGCTTACAAACCTTTCCTTGGAATTTAAACGAGTCAGCATCGCTTGTGACGTAAATATGGATCTCCCTGGGCACCAGGATACAGATACATTTTAAAATACAGTTTTAGATAAATTATTACAGGAAAATTATATATCGCAGAAAATTGCTGAAACATTTGAATGCTCATCTATCTTTTTGTGGTGAGGTTCAAGGTTCATGGTTTGACGAACATTCACCAACATTGCTGTGTTGTAGATATCCAAATGCCCGGCCCGGCCCCGACATCATGCAATAAAAGTCATTCATCGATTTCCGCATGTTCTCTTTTATATATTGCAACGAAATGAGTTTAATCCTAGTACACATATGAGTAGAGTCAATAGCTCGCATATTGCTGTAGAGTCTGAAATCGATTTAAATTATTGTTCCATGTTGGATCTTAGAGGAACGCCAAAATTATATGAGCTAAAAGCGTGTGTCATAAGAACTGGCGGAGAGAATGTATACTTCGGGCACTTTGTGGCATACATTTTTAAAGGCGATAGTGTTACAATTTCTGACGATGTTACCGTTAATGTACAGCTAAAAAGTGACGTTTTAAATTTCAAAGATTTTCATCAGTGAGATGTATACCTACTGATGTATGTCTGGAAGGAAACATAACACACAGAACATTACACAGAAAGGTGACACAGAAATAAATGGGGTTCGAATTGAGTCACTTAGATCTCTGGAAGATGAGTGGTGGCTACACACGTCTGTGGTCTATAAAGCTTTTGAGGTGTTGTCAAACGAAACAGAAAATATTAGTTCGTTTTCGCACATAGTAATGCTCGAAAATACATCAGCATACCAGATGGTTGAAATAGTACAAACCCAAATATGCACGAACACAAAAATCATAATTGTTCCAATTATTGAGCTAAATCATTTTGTTGCATCATTTATTGATTTAGAAAAGAATGTTATTATTGTTCAGAACTATAGTTTGGGCTTCGTACGTGTGTTGTCGCCATTTTTCCCGAATCCAGGCAATACACGCGAATCTATCTTTAAATATTCAGCTAATGAAAACGTGTTTTTAAAAATTTACCGTGAACAAAAGTTCTTGTTTTTTACTTGTACATGAAAGTCAGTGACATTATTACAAATGAGTGTAGAATGTTGGAAGCTTCAAGGATGACTCGTTCTAAAAATATATAGTCTAACATAATAGTAAAACAGAAAAAGGAAAGGAAAAACAAATAGAGGAGGAGAGGGGGTTTCGAACTCCGTATGCACCAATTGAGAGACCATGGACGTCCATGGAGAGACGAAAGCGCTGAACCTCTGGACTTCCGCCACATATGATACAACTACACTTTTATGTATTTGTATGTAAATACGGTAACCGTATTTAAGAAACAATTGATGTTTACTCAAATAAAATAAGATAAAACAGTTATAAAACAATTGTATTCGCAGAAGGTTTTCAGAATGTATTCATCGTCAGTAAGTCAAAATCTTGTGAAAATACAGCTGTTTGAACTTATTTGACATTTTGTATAAAGGAATAAAAAAAAGTAAATATTGAAAGTTGAATGCTTAATACACTAGGCCACGAACACTGATCAGAATTAGTTAAAGATTACTACTACAATGGCACAATGGTAATCACTTCTGCCTTGCGGTTCGAGCCAGGTCATGCGCCAAAAGTTGACTCAGCTTTCCATCCTTCCGAGGTTGATTGTTCCATTGTTAACGGCAAATGTCCAATTTGCCGCAGATTTCCAACCGAGACGGTTGGTTTATTATTTATTAATATCACTTTTGTTGCGAATATAATAGACACATTATATTAAAGTTTAATTACACCCTGCTCCGTAGTGCACTTTTGTGCATTTAGACTTAGGCATTGCGCGTAAAGCCACATAGCCGACCCTAATGTATTGTTATACATGATATGTACTATCAGGTAATAAACACAAACTTTCTGGAATTCTGGAGACATAACTCGGAAAAGTTTGATCTCTAGAAACCCTGCCATATTATTCTCCCAGTTTTAAAGCCGAGCGTGTTCTTGTTATTGTGACGAAATCAAGGGCTTTTTAATGCTTTATTTGATTAGGGTAATTAACAGATACCATTTGTAGTGTAGTGTAGTGTAGTGGTTAACGCTCTCGCCTTTGACTTGGGCGACCCGGATTCGATTCTCGGCTGGAGCAAAAATTTAAATCTTGTATAGAGGCTTACGGATGAGACGTTGAGAAACGTTTCCACGTGGAGGGACCTACTGTCCTCGCGGGGCCACGCCCACGATAAGTTATATGTTGTGTGCGCCACTAGTCTAACAATATACATTAATTGTCCTCGTCAGCTAGTGGTGCAGTGTTGTGTATGTGAGTGCCTGTAAGGTGTTAATACCTAACTTAAATAGAAAAAACAAAAAACAGACACCATATTAATAATATAATTTGTTTTTATAAATATTGGACTTAGTATTACCTTAGTGTTTGATAAAATTGAAACGTGTTATTAGAAAATTATTTTGTTTTTAAATATCATCACCACCCTTCCACGCCTGGTCAGGGTGCATTCTCTAACTGTGTTAGCAATCTTTATAAAACAATCAAGCTAATAATATTATTTACCACAAGGGTAAAGATCAATGGGATGAAATATTGGATTTTGACATGCCAAAAAGGAACGTTTTAACATCCCCCAGCGCTCCTAGCTAGCAAACCCCATATCATATATTTTTTTATGTTTACAAAGGTTGAAATATGACGAGAATAACTGCCGTAAACTACTTTTTCAAAGATCTTCTACATATCCGTTACATTAACCAGAGATGTTTGATCATGGCTAACAAACTTCATGAATCTACTTTCCTTCATTACAAAATTCATTATTATCGACGCCATTTTTTATCGAAACAAATAACTTGAATCTGCATAAAGTAAGCGCAAAAACGTAAAATGGAATAACAAATCAGTGAGCAGAATCGACCAGCCTGCGCCAGGGCTTTCTTCTTCCGCTATCCTCGTGTAAAAGAAGGAAAAGAAGCCCTGGGGACGAGGTTGGAAATTTGCGATAATCAATTGTTAAAAAATAAAAATATAAGAATAAGACAAACTTAGTGTTTATAATATCTAAAATCACATTGACATTCCGACGGGTAAATTAAGTATTGTGAGATAATCCGTTACCTGCGTTCTAACAATATTTTCCATTATCTTCGACACAACAGGCAGGATCGATAGTATGGTAATTCTCGAATATATCTGGTCTGCCAGAATTAATCACAGGATAAGGTTTTACTTGGTTCCAGTCAGTTGGAAATAAATCAATAAAAGAAGCGGAAGGTTGATGCTTTGTGCTACATTTTTTATATGTGCTACCAGTTTTGATATGATTTTGATGTAAGTGATGATGGGTTATTATCGAGTCATGTAACTTTCTTCTTTTTCAATTATTTCAGCTACAGTAAAAGAATCACGCAGGTCTAAATCAGAATGTCTCTTCTGCTCTCATTGCTATTTTCTATTTAATTTTCCATATGTTCAAGTCACGAAGTCACTATAAGTGGAAACGACTTATGTTTCATTCAGTTGGTTGACGACTACTGAAAAAAAAAGAAAAGACCCGTTTGCAATTTCGGCAATGTACCTTGAAGACGGTAAAAGTGTTATTAGACGGGTGAATAAATCTGTTAGATGCAGATCCAAACGCGATCAGGATTCGACGCATTTTCTTGGGGCAAATTGTGACGATGGTTCTCCTTTTCTATAAAAATTTGTTAGTGTTCTTATGGAAGTACTTCGAGCCAGCCGGATGTCGGTGTATAGTACAAATGATGAAATTTTACTACAAGTTCAAGGTTTAAGCTTCTAATAAGCTTCTCCACTTCGGGTATTCCTCTGCAATTCACTGGACCAGGTAAGATTTATATGTCTCCAAAGAAAAGTCTGTAATCAAATATTTCGTTGTTCTTCTTGCAAATAAAAGGTTTTTAGGCGATTATGTCACAGAGAACTGTAAACAGATGTTAGCAACCAGCAGAGCTGTTCTAAGAAAATAGGTGTTCTTACCTGCCAGAAAGTACGTTCTTGAATCAAACGAAGAGCAAAATTGAGGTTTCCTTAAGACACCTCTTTTTCCGAGTAAGCGTTCTTATTTCTCTTAGAACACCTCTTCTTTCCAGGAAAGAGAATAATTTACTATTATTATTTATTAAATCTTTATTTTAATTCGGTACATTATAAAAACATCATAAAAACATCATAAAAACTATATAATAAAGAAATGCCACAGTAAACACTGGGTCTATTAAAACCGAATATATGATATAAATTTAGTAAATAATATTAATATATCCAAGTCTCTGCTCATAATGCATGCAAAGTCTACAGGGACATTCACGTGGTGTCCACTGCTTGATCATTGTTTTGAATAATGGCATTGAGGAAGCATTTTTAATATTTTGAGGCACTATGTTCCAAATTTTTGGGTCCAAAGTATCTGAGACTTTTTTTTTTAAAACGTCTGTTCTTGTCTCTGGCAGCAGAAAGTCTCTCATTGCTCTATATGTTTACCTATTACTTCTTGTAAAAAGTTCAATGATGTGATTAGGAGGCAGTTTATTTTTAACATTATACACTTCAATGGCTAGTAACCGTATGTTGATATGGTTAATTGTCACAGAGCCATCTCTAATAAGCAAGTTTTGAAAACTACTATTATAATCAGTAAAAACAAAACGAAGAGCTCTATCCTGGGGGCGATTGAGTTAATTATTCATTTTCCTACTACAAAACATCTAAATAAGTGGGCAATACGGCAATTGTGACGGAAAGAACGCTTTAAATAGGGTCCTTCGTTTATTAAAACATAAAAATTTAGACAGTCAAACAAATTTTCAAAACATGTTCTTCAAACTTTAATTGAGAGTCTATATGAACTCCTAATAATTTTGCAGAATCTGATTCCCATATTTTATCATTGCCAACTTTGGCCCAGATGCGTTCATTCCGAGCACCAGAGACAAGCAGATCACATTTGTCAGTATTTAATTTCGTATAATTGCTATCAAACCATGAAATTGCAAAAACATTATCATATTCCAAACAAATTAAAACATCTTTTAATTCAGTACTACAAGCAAATGGAGTAGTGTCATCTGCAAAATTGCATACTTCTGCATTCTCAAGATCGTTTAGATATATATTGGATAAAATGGGGCCAAGTACAGATCCCTGTGGCACACCTTTGATTAATTCTGACCAAGAACTAAAAGTTGAATCGATCTTTGTTCTTTGGAAGTGATTCTTAAGATAACTCCAAAATATTTTTAGACTATCTTTACAGAAGCAGCCAACGGAGGTGTTCTAGGAAAATAGGTGTTCTGAAATGCCAGGAAGGACGTTTTTAGTAGAATTTTATAAAGTTTCTGAAGTCTTCTAGAACACCTACATTTCCCAGCAAGACATTTTTATTATCCTAGAACACCTAAATTTGCCAGGAACAACTGCTTTTTTCCGTAGAACACCTCAATCTGCCAGGAACTAAAACATTTTTTCAAGCGTAAAAATTATTTCTTCTTAGAACAGCTCAATTTTCCAGGAACAAAATTATTTCCTCCTAGAACAAACACCTCATTTTGCTAGGAACACCAAAAATTATTTTTCTTAGAACAGCTCAATTTGCCAGGAACAAAATTATTTCTTCCTAGAACAATTCATTTTGCCAGAAACCGAAAACTTTCTTCCTAGAACACCTCTTTTTGCCAGAAGAAGGAAAATAATTTCTTAGAACAGCTCAATTTGCTAGGAATGTCAAATTGAGTATTTCGTTAGAACACCTCCATTTGCCAGGAAAGATACCCCTCTAGAACACCTACTTCTTAGAACAACTCCGTTGGCTACTTTCGTATCTTTACCTATGCCATACGCATATAACTTAGCAATAGAAGTTCATGGTTTATAGTATCAAACGCTTTTGATAGATCCATTAGTATTGCCCAGGCATACCCTTTCTTGTCTAGAATAGCTTTCCATTTTTCAATAAGACTAGTAACTGCATATTGACTGCTAAAGCCTTTTCTCTATACCCACATAAATGGGTTGACAGATGATTTTCAATGCATGGTATTAGTTGACACAAAATAATTTTTTCGAAGACCTTAGACACACTAGGTAACACACTAATGGGTCTATAATGTTTGGCCATTGTTGCATCATCATTTTTAAAAACGGGTGCTATGTCTGCAACTTTAAGTTTTTTTGAGAAGCAATTATTGTTGATGACCTCATTATTCCATACATCAGTGAGATATTTTGTACAAATGTCTCTGGTTTCCTTTAAAAGTTTTGTAGGGATGTTTCCATAGGTTCCAGATTTATTCCCATCGAGGCTACAAATTTCTTTGAAAATTTTATTTTCACAAACAGTAGGAAAACTGAAGTTTTCATCAACAGTAACATTTCTCTTTATGCTTAAAATACTAGGATGATTTTCAAACTTTTTCGGAGCGCTCAGATCCTCTACTTTGCTTAAAATGTATTATATTAAGAGAATTAACAGCAGTTTAAAAAAATATATTTATTGTTTCTGAAACTTCCTTATCCCCTGTTACTAGTTTATTGCCATTAACTATTGATATTTGAGAACCAAGGTTTTCCTTGATAAGAAAGGTTTAACAGTTTTCCAGAATTTTTTATTATCTGTAACATTGTTTATAACTAAATTGTTGTAATATATTTTATTTTATTTTTTGTATAGGTTACTACAATAACTCTTATGTTTTTTATAACGTAATCGAGCCTCATTTGTTCTCAGTTTTCTGCACTTTGTCTCTAGCTCTGACCTTTTCATTATAACTTTTGTCATGTATGGAACCTGAGTACCTCTAATGATTTTACTTTTAAATGGGGCATGTTTATCCAAAACGTCTAAAAACAGTTTTTCAAATAATTCATATAATGCAACATTGGTATTCAGCTTATTTTGCAACTCAATTTTAAAATCTTCTCCGTTAAGACTTCTATAGGCCCTGTAATATATCTCTTTAGGTTTGGCTCTTTGGAAACTAGTTTTAAGAATTGTAATAACCATTTTATGACAATCTGATAGACCTGTATCTAGAGTAGTTGTGTTTTGCAAGCTCTTTGGACTATTAGTGATATAAAGATCAATGCAACTTGGATTCTCCATATTTTTAAAACAGGTTTTTTGTTTAACAATATTTTTTGCATTGTATTCATACAATAACTGGTTCAGTATCCTGTGCCTTAAAGTCCCCTATCAAGAGAAATTTATCATAACGCTGGCAGTGAATATCTAAGAGATTTCCAACCTGTTCAAAGTAAAGATATGTATCGGTTTGTTTTGGAGGGTGATATGTTCCAAAAATTAACCATTTGATCTTCCATAGATTGAGCTCAATAGAAATGCCTTCAATGTCATGAGTGCATCGGTTTTTAATTACTTACTAGGTATATCTTCTCGTACATATATCAAGATGCCTCCTCCATATCTATTTCGATCTAATATATATGGTTTTGAAAAGCCTGGAATAAGAAATTGCCATTCTGGAAAACTAGAATCCAATTTTGTCTCAGTAATTACTAACACATCTATTTTATCATTAATGAAGAATTTCAAATGGTCGAATTTGTTAGAAATAGAATTGATATTAAGGTTACCTATGATAATTTTATTATGATTCTTTATCCTGATTGAAGAAAGGTTTACCTGATCCTGACTGGATTCAATTGAAATATTTGACAAATTCTGTTCCAAAACATCAGACTCCGATTCAATATGACCAGTATGGCAGGCCAGAATTTTGGTGTCCCTGTAGACATTTGCTTGTCAATATTTATTTTACTGAACATCAACATTACATAAAATATAATAATTTAAAATATTTACTAGGTTTCCAGCGAAAACAAAAGTGCCAGCATCAGTAAGATGAATACCATCTGTCCATAAATGAGTGTTTAACACATTATCATTCGATAAATATTTGAAGTTATATTTCGCACATTCATCACGAAGGTGATCATTCAGTTGACGAATCAATTTGGTCAATTTCAAATCACGTTTTAATAGAATTGATGATATAATAACTTCCTTTACTCCAGACATTACACATTTACTACCAATTGCAATAAATTCATCACATAGAGTTTTCGCATTGATATTTTCATGATTCCTAGGATTAATATCATTGCTTCCAATGTGAATAACCACAGTGTCAGGTTTATCTTCTTCTAAGATAGGATCAATAAAATGATTCAATCTTTTAGTTGTAGCACCTTTAAAAACATTAATATGAGATTTGCCATTTTTCAAGGAGTTGTTGAAAAGATTGCTTCGAATACGTGAAAGATGACTGAAAGATGACATTTAATAGCTGTTCCTTTTTCATTTCTTTGTTTACATTGTCGTTTTTCTTTTCATTGTAAGATATTGACTCTTCAGTTGATTCGCTATTACGCTCATTTCTACTGTTCAATTCTGTCAAAAAGAAAGAATCCAGGTCTTTGCTTGTTTTGGTGTTAGATATTGTCTTTTTGTTCTGCGGCTTTAGCCGATAGAACTATAGTTTGGGCTCCGTCTCCCGTGTACGTTGTCGCCATTTTCTCCGAGTCCAGGCTATACACGCGAATCTATCTTTAAATATTCAGCCTAGTGAAAACGTGTTCTTAAAAATTTACCGTG